>PITA01031906.1:0-14589 GCA_004023965.1 Spilogale gracilis
GCCGTCCGAACCCAGCTCCCTGCAAACCAGCACCTTCGGAACCCAACCCCGGCCGTCCGAACCCAGCTCCCTGCAAACCAGCACCTTCGGAACCCAACCCCGGCCGTCCGAACCCAGCTCCCTGCAAACCAGCACCTTCGGAACCCCAGCACCCCGCAAACCAGCACCTTCGGAACCCAGCCTCACTCGGTTGAACCCAGCACCCTGCAAACTAAGACCTTCGGAACCCAGCGCCCTGCAGACCCAGCCCCACACGGTCGAACCCAGCGCCCTGCAGACCCAGTACCGTCGGAACCCAGCCTCACCCGGTCGACCCCAGCACCCCGCAAACCAAGCACGGTCGGAACCCACCCCCGCGGGTCCCACCCAGCACCTTCCGAACACAGCGGCGCCCGAACCCCGCCCCCCGTCGGAGCCCCGCCCCCGGGCCCCGCCCCCGCCCCCGGGCCCCGGCGCGCGGGAGGTGAGGCGGCCCGGCGCGCGGCGGTCTGCCGGCGGCCGGCGCAGCAGCACCTAGCGGAGGACGTGCGAGGTGCGGCGGCACGGGCGCGCGGGGGCGGGCACGCGGGCGCGGGGGCGCGCACGGCGGGCGGGGCGGGGCGGGGCGCGCGGGCGGCGTGTGCGGGCGCTGGGGCGCACACCGGCCGGCGGGACTGACGCGGGGCGGGCCGGTTGAGGCGGCCGAGGCGGCCGGGAGCTCGGGAGCCCGAGGCGGCGGAGCCCGCGGAGCCCCAGCGCAGCGCGGGGCGGCCGAGCGCGGGGAGAGCCGGGCCTGCGGACGTGTGGACGCGCGCGGTCCCACCCGGCCCGGCCCCGACCCCCGCGGCGGCGCGGGCCGAGGAGCGCGGCCGGGAGGATGTCGGCGGGCGGCCGGGACGAGGAGCGGCGGAAGCTGGCCGACATCATCCACCACTGGAACGCCAACCGGCTGGACCTGTTCGAGATCAGCCAGCCCACGGAGGTGAGCGCGCTGCCCCTCCCCGCGCCGCCCCTCCCCCTCCGCGGAGCCCCTCGGGCTTCCCCTCCGGCCTGCGGGCACCCCGCGGGGACCCCCCCTGCGACCCCGCCCCCGGGGCCGCGCTCCGCGCCCCTGGAGCCGGGGGGCCTGCGCGGACCGGGAGCGGGCGCGGCGCGGTCACCTGTGCGGCGCGGGGCCGGGGGTCGCGGGCCGGGGCGGGAGCCGGGGGCGGGGTCGCGCGCCGTACGCGGAGGTCGCGGGCCGGGAGCGGGGCTGCGGGCGGGGAGCGCGGTCTCCGGCCGGGAGGCGAGCGGCGGCTGGGCGGGGGTCGCGGGCCGGGGGCGGGGTCGCGGGTCCCAGGGCCGCGCGTGGGTCCGCAGGCAGGGCCGGGGTCTGCGCGGGAGGCCGTGCGGTGGGAGGCGGGCGTGACTGGATGGCGTGGTCCCCCGACTGCGGCGCGGGGTCCGCGGCCGCCCCGGGAGGTGGCTAGCGCGGACCTTTGTCACTCGGGCGAGCATGTGACCGGCGGTGTTTTGCTCCAATGGGTTTGAAAACTTGGGGGTTGCCAGTCTCGAGTGCAGAGTAAATATCAGGAAAGTTCTAATTGTGCGTATTTGCTGATAACGCAGCCCGGAATTGACCTCCAGTGGAGAGAAAGGCTTTTTCCCATTCGCTGCTGGCCGCCCAGGTTGAGGCCGGGCCGCCCTTCCCCCCGCGGGCCCTGCCCCGGCGTCCGCGGTGACCCGGCCGGGGGCGGGGGCGGGGGCCGGCGGGCGGGGAGGGGAGGGGGCCGGGAGCGGGGTCGGGGGAGGGCGGGCGGCCGCGAGCGGTGCCCAGGGGCGTGGGTGCAGGTTCGGGCCGGGAGTGGGGCCGGGGGCCGTGTGCCCGGGGGCAGGGGTCCGGGGGCCATGCGGGGGGCCGGGGATCGGGGGCGGTGCTGGGGGGCCCGGGGGTCGGGCCGGGGGCGGGTCCGGGGGCCCGGGTCCGGGGGCTGTGCGGGGGGCCCGGGGACCAGGGGCTGGGCCTCGGGCCGGGGGCAGCTCCCGCGCGGCCTCGCCTGGGGGCGGCCAGTCCCGGGCGTGCTCCAGAGTGAAGGAGGAAATCGCACTTGCTCTGGGCCTAGGACAATGGCAGTTGTTTATAGCGACGCTGCTCAGAGAGTTCTGGAGGGGTTTTTAGAAAATAGGTTGGAGTCCGGGTCTGTGGGAAAAGGGGAGAGGTGAGGTCTGGTGGAGACCCGGAGCTGGTTTCATAACAGTGAACGCGGAGAGTTGTAGCTCACCCTGAGTTGTAGTTGCGCAAACTTGGACAAACGCCGCGCACCTTACACAGGGAAATGATTTTAATGGCACCTAGTTTTGATTTGTTGTAATAGCTAATGCAAAGTCAGTATTACTTACTATAAAGTACCAGTCTTTGTGCACCAGTCATCTTTGCCAAATTGGGACATTCTCATGAAATTTCATCCTTTTTGTTATCATTAGCCCCCAGTCTGTATTTTTGAGTGAAGTTGACATGATTCCAGCCTCTCGGGCATGTCTGTGGTTGGAAGGGTTTCTTCTGTCTGGGTGGGTGAGCCCTTCCTGGCCATCCTTGGTTGAATGCTAAAGCCCATTATTAGGTGTTAGTTGCCGGTTCCAGCAGTAATGAGTTACTCCCGGACTCACAGCTCATCTCAGATGAGTTTCAGTTAGGTCCTACTAAGCAACTTAATAATACGTGCTTGTGCTCATTCATGGGCTTATTAATAAGCATGTCTTCTGAAAGCTGATGTGCAGTCACTTAACTTTTAGCATGATGCTGTCTTCATTTTTCTTCTCTCTGGTTCAGAAAATTGGGATGTAAAATATTATCATGGTATGGGTGGTTTGTTTTTCTGCTTGAGTGAATCTACTTATAATTGTTTTTAAAGAAATTTCCCAAGTCTGGTTGAGAAAAGCAATATTTTTTCAATTTAGTAATAGATAAATCAGTTTACTCTTTGGGATTTTGACTTGAGTTGGGATTTAAAAAAAAATCTAAATCAGAAACAGATTATAGTTAATTGGTCTAAAAAAATTCCACTTTTAAACTCTCAGTTGAAACTTTTTCTCTGTTTTCTGACAGGTACTAGTAGGTAGTACAACTGGCTTGTCCTTTGGAGAGCTGCTTCTTACACGGTTGCCCTGGCGGTGTGAGGTTGGCTGTGTCTTGAAGCAAAGCCCATTGGAAGGACTGGTTTCGAAAAGGGTTATGAATTCCATTTAGTAGTTTCTCATCCCCATTTAATACTTGATCTCTTTTTAGAAATGATTCTCCTGAATTATATGGGAAAGCTTTGCGTAATGAAATAAACTGGTTTTTGTTTTAGATGTCTGATGTTATTTATATTAGTTTTTACATTCTCTAGAAACTGGTTCACAGGACTAGGTGTTCCGGAGAACCTCTGCATACTATTAAATTTATTTTGATCTTGCACTTTGAGCTTCACATTTAACAGGTTGCATTTTTCATTATGAAGTAGGTAATTTTCATGTTCGGAATTCTCTAAACCAGAATTTCAAGGTTCATGGTTTCACTTTGCTTCATCTAAACTTGTGTCTGAAAGTGTGTACCATCTGATGATGAAGTTTTACTTTATTGGGTATCACAAATCACTTTTCTTAGCTTTCTATAAGAATGTAAGTGTGCTACAGGCCTTTATTATTTTCAGTAAATGTTAAGCAACTTTATTACAGAATATGATTTGTAGGAGTGAGAATTAAGCCTTACTTTTAAGTATTTGGATAATCTTTATGTATGTGACAGTATAGTTTGTGGCTGATTTTCTATTGTTTGCTATTGGGCGGTGGGGGAGTGTTACAGTAATCAGTATCTGTTATCAGATCTTATAACTACGTTAGTCATTTGTGTTTTGGTGGTTTCAGGCAGCCTTGATTACCACTGATAATTCTGTGGTGTCTATGTTCAGTAAGATGACAAGTCTGGCTTTTTGGATTATATTTACTTTTTTAAGAAAATTAGAGTATGTTCTAAAATCAGTCTGGTCAAGTTTAATTTTTTTCCTTCATAATCACATTTATGTGTAAAAGGACGGCTTCCAAAGAAAAAGCAAGTTATATTTTGTCATTGAGTATTTTTCAACCCTTTCCTCACTTGGGTCCTAGATTCTTTAAGAATCGTAAAATGAGATTTGATATAAATTTACTGTTGATATTTTATCACTAGGAGTTTGATGTTAAGTTGAATTAAGATTTTGATTACTGTGGATAATTATAGTTCCTAATAAAAACTCCTTAAAGCTTTTTAGTCCTGTTGTTTTTTTAATGTTAAGGCTTTATTTCTTTTCGGAATTCCTAATTATTTATTATGGCAGAGTGCTTGTTGCTGATCTTTACTTCCGCTTGCTTCCTCAGAAGAGGGCTGCTTTGGTTACCTAAAGGTCTCTCTCTTGGTTTTTGGGGTTCTGTTGCTTAACGTATCCCAGTCTTGTTAGTATAGCCATTGGTTTTTGTTTCCCTCCCTGATTACATGAAAGCAAGAGCTTAGAATTTTATTTTTTTAAACATTGTTATGTCTTTCACCATGGGAGGTGCTCAATAAATATTTTGCTGAAAAAGTGTTGAATATGGCTTCCTTTCTGTATACCTTTCTTCTTCTTTTCTTCTTTTTCTTCTTCTTCTAAGATTTTATTTATTTGTCAGAGAGAGTGAGCATGCACACACAGCAGGGGGAGAGTGGGAGGGAGAAGCAGACTTCCTGCTGAGCAGGGACCCTAATGCAGGACTGATCCCAGGGTGCTGGGATCCTGACCTGAGTCCAAGGTGGACCCTTCACCAACGGAGTCACCCAGGTGCCCCTGTATTCCTTATTCTTGACAAAACATGGGATATATATATATATATATATATATATATTAAAAACTTGGTGAGATTATGTGTTAGGCTATTACAGACTTATGTTTTCATGTGTTACTGTTTTGCATAAAGGTTATGCCTAAATGCAAAAACGGTTCTAAGTAGTTGCCCATTTTGCTTTACGAGATAGTTCTTAAAGTCAATTTTTTAGAAATAATTTATTGAATTCATTATCTTTTTGTATCGATGGGAAAATATAACCTAGAATTTGTACACCCATCACATTTGCTTTATTAAAGGTGAATGTGTTGTGTTTTTAATATTCTTTTTTTTTTTTTAAAGATTTTATTTATTTGACAGAGAGAAACACAGCCAGAGAGGGAACACAAGCAGGGGGAGTGAGAGGGAGAAGCAGGCTTCCCGCCGAGCAGGGAGCCCGATGTGGGGCTCGATCCCGGGTCTCCGGGATCATGACCTGAGCCGAAGGCAGTTGCCCAACCAACTGAGCCACCCAGGCGCCCCGTGTTTTTAATATTCTGATTAATCCCCCAAAGCAATGTGTTTCGTATTACCCAGAGGTGTGTGTAGAAAAGAACTTTTCCTCTGTCAGCAAAGGTGCGTCAGTCTTCATGTGAAGTAGTGATACGCTGCGTAATGCACAGATTTAGCTGTGCGCCAGCCTAATGCTTAGGTTGTGACTCTGCTCTACGGTGCGACTTCCCTACGTTCAAACCCAAACCGGAAGACAGTAGTTAGGTGGGTGAGTGTGGATACTTAGGAGATCTCTTGTGCTGGTGACTGACATATAATGATACGGGCAGTTGCCCATGACGTGTTTTAGTGTTTATAGGCATCTCTCCCTCTTTTTTTTCTTTTTGATTTGAAACTCAGTGGTGGTTGTAATTTTTTTTTAACCTTTCTTTCCTGTAAGGGCTGGATGAGCTAGGTTTGTGCTGGAGCGAGCCTGTGGGTGTGAGGGGAGCCCCCGCCGGGCTCTGCTGAACACCTGAAGCCAGAGCCGCAGGGACGCTTCGGTTCGCCCTCCTTCTGCCAGGACGGCTCATCTTAGGTCCTGCAGTCTGTAGACGGAATGGAGTGTAGCTGTCATAACTAGGCTTTTCTAGAACTGTAAAGTTTGGATTGTGGTTCATAGCATGGTGGCACAAGTGCCTCTTTCATAGTTTTGAAAAAATGAGTCACAGATCAGGGTGTGTGCCACGCTGGTGGGAAGCTTCTGAAAAGCAGGCTTAGGTTTATGCCATTCTGGATTTAATTGAGCAGTTGTAGTGTGTGAGGCATTATTACAGGCTTGCTCATTCTGGAGGCATAGGTTAATTTGTTTATAAACAGTTTTACCAGACTTGAACTTGGGTATAATGTCCGAAAATGCTAATAAATAGTAACAGCAATTATTTTGATGTAAGTCTGTTTTTCTTTATTATAAATGAAATGGTTATGAGTACTGTTAATAGAATATGAAATGAAATGGATCTCTTAGTTGACAATTATTTCCAGGTTAGGTAAATTCTATTCATTTTGTTCAGAAGTTTGCTGTTTCTGTTACTTTCCCGGCGCATTGTATTGAGGCTGTACTCATTCACCTTGAAGATGCCGAGGAGAGAGATGCCCATTTGACTGACCTCCATTTAGACTTGTGAGTTAGGTACTCCACACTTGGCCCGGTCTCCCACACCCTTTTACCAGTCCCGTTAGCGGGTGGGGGCAGAGCCCGCTGGCCCCGGGTGGGCTTCTAGTTAGTGTCCCCACGTGTGGGAGCTGATGGCCGGCTGTTGTCAAAGCTGGACCATCTTCGTGCATGACTTGTGATGAGCGGAAGCTTTTCTTATCATTTCCGGTCACGTATCAGGACCAAACAGCCGGCAGAGAGCCGGTGAGGGGGTCTGTTTGCCTGGGTCGCAGGTCATCTGCTTGAAGTGTGGCTCCACTGACAATAAAAATGTAAAACTCCACTCACTTTGGTTTCTGTGATTGACCAAAATTGTGTCATAATGTGACTTAGAAAGTGAATGTATTTTGTAAGGTGAAAGTAAGCACGTGCAATAGTAGGTCCTATGTAAGCTGGGAAAGTATTTTCCTGATATAAGTTGATTGCAAAACATATGGATAATTTGAAGTTTCATACTTGCAAGTTTACAAGTGTGTGTCATGAATGAGTTTCTTTAGAGGAACTGAAATTGAATAGCTTACTAGGACTGGAAAGTAGCCAGAATTTCTGTATTTTTACTCAAAAAAATGTTGGTGTTAAAGGAGATTAAATTGTGTGGCTTACAGAAAATGATACAAGCTTTTGTTGCACTTGTTTGTATTGTCATATTTTTAGGTTGATTACACATGGCGTGTGTGTGTGTGTGTGAGTGTGTGTGTGTGTGAGAGTGTGGGGGGGTGGCTGTCGTGTAGCGGCCGTACAATATTACCGGCTTCAGGTGTACAGCACAGTAATGCAGTGTTAGTGTGCACTTACACACTTTAGGAAGGGGTCTCCACGATGGAGCTAGCTTCCATCTGTCACCATCCCAAGTTGTTCGATGTATTAACTAAGTTGCCTGTGTCATTCATTACATCTCCACGTCTTACTGTATGACCGCAAGTTTGATGTAGCCTTTGCTCCCTCCTCCCCCGTTTTGCCTCCATCTTCCTACCCCCCCTTTCCTCTGACAACTACCAGATTATTTTATGTATCTATGAATCTGTGTCCAGTTTTGTTGTTGTTATTGGTGGTGCTTTTTAGATTTCACATAAGTGAAATCATATGGTATTTGCTTTTCTATGACTTACTTCATTTAGCATAATACTTTCTGAGTCCATCCATGTTGTTATAAACATGATTTCAATTTTTTTTTTTAACGGCTGAGTAATACTCCTTTGTGTATGTGTGCCGCATCTTTATTCTCTCATCTGCTGGTGACCACATACGTTGCTTCCATATCTTGGCTGTTGTAAGTAGTGCTACAGGGAACGGGTGCCTATACCTTTTACAAAAGTGTTCATTTTCTTTTTTCTTTTTTTTTTAAAGATTTTATTCATTTATTTGACAGAGAGAGAGATCACAAGTAGGCAGAGAGGCAGGCAGAGAGAGAGGAGGAAGCAGGCTCCCTGCTGAGCAGAGAGCCCGACGCAGGCCTCGATCCCAGGACCCTGAGATCATGACCTGAGCCGAAGGCAGAGGCTTTAACCTGCTGAGCCACCCAGGCGCCTCAAAGGTGTTCATTTTCTTTGGGCAAACACCCGGAAGTACAGTTCCTGGGTCATAGGGTAGCTCTGTTTTTGATTTCTTGAGGAACCTTCATACTGTTTTTCATAGTAGCTGTTCCATTTTGCATTCCCACCACTGGTGTATGAGGGTTCCCTTTTCTCTGCATCTTCACCAACACTTGTTATTTCTCGTCTTTTTGATAGTAGCTACTCTAACAGGTGTGAGTTGATATCTCCTGTGGTTCTGATTTGCATTTCCCCGATGAGTAGTAATGTTGAGCATCTTTTCATGTGCATTGGCCATCTGGATGTCTTCTTTAGAAAAATGTCAATTCACAAACTGCCCATTTTTAATTTTTTTTCTATTGTTTTGTGTGAAATCTTCGGATATATGTAATTCGTGGTTCGCAAATATTTTTATCTCATTCTATACGTTACCTTTTTATTTTCTTCATGCTTTCCTTTGCTCTGTAGAAGCTTTTTAGTTTGATGTAGTTTTTTATTTGTTTAATTTTGCTTTTGTTGCCCTTGTCTGAGGAAGCAGATCCAAAAAGCTACTGCTCAGACTGACTGATGTCCAAGAGCTTGCTGACTGAGTTTTCTTCTAGGAGTTTTATAGTTGCCCTTTTACATATAAGTTGTTACTACGCCATTTGAGTTTATTTTTGTATATGGTATTTTTTTTACATAGTCGTCCGGTTTTCTGAACAGCAGTTACTGAAGAGATGGTCTGTTCTGCATTATAGATTCTTGCTTCCTTTGTTGAAGATTAATTGGCCATATAAATGTGGGTTTATTTCTGGTTTATTGGTTTTCTGGTGGTCGGTATATCTGCTTCTGTAGCAGTATCATACTGTTTTGGTTATTGAGTCTTTGTATGTATAGTTTGAAATCAGGTAGCCTCATACGTCCAGTTTTGTTCTTCTCAAAATTGCTTTGACTGTTTGCAGTCCTTTGTGGTTCCATACAAATTTAAGAAGTATTCAGTTTTGTGAAAAATGCCATTGATGTTTTGATAAGGATCGCATTGAATCTGCAGATTGCTTTGGGTAGTATGGATGTTTTAACAATATTCTCATAAGTTGGGAGAATATTCTTGAAGCCGATGAGCATGATATATCTTTGTTTGTGTTGTCTTCTGTTTCTTTCATCAATGTCTATTGTTCAGGTCTTTTCACCTTCTTGGTTAAATTTATACCTAGGTATTTTATTCTCTTTGATGCAGTTGTACATGGGATTGCTTTTTTTTTTTTTTTAAGATTTTATTTATTTATTTGACAGAGAAAAACACAGCTAGAGAGGGAACACAAGCAGGGGGAGCGAGAGAGGGAGAAGCAGGCTTCCCGCCGAGCAGGGAGCCTGATGTGGGCCTCCGTCCCGGGACTCCTGGATCATGACCTGAATGGAAGGCAGATACTTAGTGACTGAGCCACCCAGGCTTTCTTAATCTCTGAAGTTATTATTACTGCTTAGAAGTACAACAGATTCTTGTGTATTAATTTTGTATCCTGCAGCTTTACTGATTTTTTTAATTCCAGTAGGCTTCCAATAGTATATTGAACAAAAATGGGGAAAGTGAGGGGCCCCTGGGTGGCTCAGTCGGTGAAGGGTCTGCTTTCGGCTCAGGTCATGATCTCAGGGTCCTGGGGTCACTGGGCTCCCTGCTCAGCGGGGAGTCTGCTTCTCCTTCGCCCTCTGACTCTCACCCATTTGCGCTCACCCTTTCTCTCTCCGTTTTGTTTCTCAAATAAGTGAAAAAAAAATCTTCTTAAAAATATGGCAAGAGAGAGCATCTTTGTCTTATTCCTGATCTTAGAAGAGAAACTTCTAGCTTTTCACTTAAGTATGGTATTAGTTGCGGGTTTGTCGTATGTGGCCTTCATTATTTTGAGGTATGATCCCTCTATACCCACTTTATTGAGAGTTGCATTTTAAATGTTGTCACTGCAAGGGAAACCATAAGGAAAATACGTGAGTAACAGTTACGCCAGGACAAGAAGAACAAGCTGGAATTGTCTCCATGAACTCTGGGTGTAGATAGGACGAACTGGCATAAATGGTTTGTGTCAGTCTCTGAAGTCTCAGACTTTCTTCAGTTTACTCTTGGTACAGGCGCCCAGGTGACCTAGGTAGAGTGGACAAGACCATTTTCAGAGAATATCAGATATTTTCTTTGCATTTTTAAAACTGTCTTCCGTTTGGGTGGCCCAGAGCACACTGCAGGAGGACAGATTACTGTTGGGTCTAGCTCTGCCACCGTCCATAATACAGTGTGACAGGCCCTTTCAAATAAAGAAGTCTTGCCTTGTTTCTTCTGAGAGTTTCACTCTTTTTTTTTTTTTTTTGTAGTAGAAAAGAGTTTGACTCCTAAAATTGAGACCCATGAAAAAATGCTCCTAAGAGCGGTTCAGTGAGCTTGTGATACTCAGAATTATTGCTTATCATTCTCTGTTGCTTAGTTTCACATATGTTTTGCTAAAGGAAAATTAGACTTTTGCCTTTTGCAAATTTAAACTGTTGTTCCTTGAAAGAATGTACCTTCTCTTGATGTTTGCTAAGAGTGGTACTTTCATTGGTGACCTATGTACTACTCTTTTTATTTCCTGATTTTTACAAGAGAACCAACAGTTTCCATCTTGTAAATTCTTTTTGTGCCACTATTATCATTCATGGTGTTTTGGTGCTGAGACTTCAGATTGTCCCATTTTTCCCATTACTTTGAACCAAATACCATATGTTTAGGTGCAGAAATGAAGGAGGAGCAAAAAGATACTCAGTGTTGGGGCGCCTGGGCAGGGGGGCTTAGTCAGTTAAGCATCTGACTCTTGATTTCAGCTTCAGCTCAGGTCGTGATCTCAGGGCCCTGGGATAGAGCCCTGCACTGCGTTCTGCACTGGGCCTGGAGTCTGCGTATCTCTCTGTCCCTCTGTCTCTCCCCACACTCTCAAATAAATAGTCTTTAGAAAAAATACACACACTGATGGACACAGATATTTAAAAACCATTGTGTTCTTAAAATGGATAACTTCTGTATACGTGTTTAGTATAAAACCTCTGCAATGGGAAGACGTCTTTCTAGTATGTTACTTTTGGTGGGTATTGGTATTATCATCTCAGTAAATTTTTGAGTGCGCCAGACCCCAAGACCAGTGCTTGTAAAATGTACTCATGATTTTACATAAGTTTACAATATACCCTCATTTTACATGAGCTCTCTAATGAGTTTCTAAGTTAGATTACATTTCACGTTAATGAATTTTTGTATTGCCGAAAACTTGGGGTGAATTTGTGGGTTATTATTTTTAAGAGACATTGGTAATAAAAAAATCTGTTATATGAAGGTTTTTGGATCGAGCCTAAGTATCTTAATTTCTGCTACTAACTCTTCTTTGCAAGATCCTTTTAGATATTTTTTATGTTCTGTTACATTAGAGTTTGTCTGTCTTGTTCTTTGAATGGATTTTTTTTTTTTTTACCCATAAGTGGTTTTTGCCATCATGTATTGACCAAATAGAAAATATTGGTTCCCTGAGTTATATGGATATTCCAAATCTTGGAACATTTCTATAAATAATATCAAAATACTGTGTTTGTTAATGTTACTGCTGATCAGAAAAATCTTAATTAAGTCTTTGTAACATCTCACTTCCTATGGAAGCTCCAGTTTTAGTCCCGGGATCAGTGCCCCGGGTGCTCTAGAGTCGGACAGGCTTGCTTCCAGCTGGAGGGAAGGCCTGCGGGATCCTCCAGCCGGCATGCAGGCAGCTTGGGGTCATTCTGTCTGGCAACAGTGGTGCCCCGTCAACAGCCGGCTAGGTCTGTCCCCAGCACCAGCAGCTCCCAAGTGCATTTCCTTGAGAGATCCATCAGACTGGCGTGCAGCCCGTGGAGAAGTTTCTCCCAGTGCGGTATACAGATTATTGAGCCAACATGTTCTTAGGAGTCAGACTTTACTAAAATTAATCATTTTTTTTCTGTTTTATCAAAGATACTCTTAAGTGAAACTGAACCCCCATTTTTTGTTTTGTTTTGTTTTTAAAGATTTTATTTGTTTATTTGAGAGAGAGAGAGAGAGAGAGAGAGAGAGAGCATGAGCGGGGTGGGGGTGGTGAGGGGGAGAGGCAGACTCCCTGCTGAGCAGAGAGCCCAATACCCAGCTGGCTGGATCCCAGGACCCTGAGATCCTCACCTGAGCTGAAGGCAGGCACTTAAACGACTGAGCCGCCCAGGTGCCCCCGCACCTGTTTTTTAAGTGTGGCTCCATAGCAGTGAACAAGGTCACTGATTCTGAGTACAGTTTGCTTCTGCGGCCTCGGTCTGTGCTCCTGTGCCCTCCTGCCGGCTGGCGGTGCCCTGGGGCATCAGGATGAAGGCCTGGTCTTCGGGGGCTCTGAGGGGAGCCCCGGGCCTTTGTGCCCTGTAGTGTGTGAGCTGCTGCCCGAGGATATATAGGGGTCGGTTTTAAGAATTTTGGTTTGTATTTGAGGGTAGGTATTAAAGCCGACTTCTTCATGTATTTTCCAACTTTGGCTGTAACGTTAACATGCATATCATTTAAAATGTGAACTCTAGGGGTCAATGTGATAAAATGGTGGATTTCAAAATGCATTAGTTTTTTTACATATTATACATGTGATTACTTTCTATATACGCAGCTCTTAAGTTTTACTTATCATTAGTAAGATGCAAGCATTTTTGTTGTTGAGAAATACCATCCCACAGCCTCACTAAAGTGTGGTGACCTATGAATTTTATTACTCTAGTTCACTGAGGATAAGACTTAGGCCGTTCCTCCCCATGGGGCAGTTCCTAGTTCAGAGAACAATGCTGACTGATGTAGTGCAGGTGCTCTGGTGGCCCGATGTATAGGTTGATGGGGGCTGCCGGCTGCTGGTGCTCATCTGTCCTCTCCTGTCCTCCTTCCCACGCGGAAACTCTGCGTTGAGCCAGCCGCTGACTGTGTGAAGAGGTCTTTTCACTACTGTTTCTGGTTGTATTTCCCCGCAGTTTTAGTGTGTTTGATGAGAGAACACACAGGTACAGACAGGTAATACTTATTTTCTAAAATCTGCATACACAGTATGGAATTTTAGTACTGCAAAGTAGCATGTAGATACAGTATTTCCGGAAATGCATGCGGTAAAAACAAAATATTAGAATACTGAATTTACGTTTAAGGGGAGTTTATTTACTCAGTGGCAACTTGTTTTACAACAAATGTATTGTGTTTACTTTTGGTGATGTGTAAATTCATTTTGATTTTTGGGTGACCATTTCCTTTTTTATAGATAGCATTACTAAATTATTTTGATGATAGACTATTTTAAACCACTTAATGAAATATATTAGTAAACATTCTTTTAACTTACCAGGGTAATAAAATACAGATAAGAGATCTTATTTGCTGAATAAGCCAGTTTCTAAATGATTCCTTTGTAGATCAACTCGGCTTCTGCTTTTTCAAGAGGAGGAGCCTGCCAAGAGTACCATGGACAGTGTTTTCACACTTAACATTTAGGACCTCATCTATTTAAAAATGTGTTTTTAATTCAATCTTGGCATACGTGGCCTTGTTGAGTTCTTGGTATAGTTGACGTGTTTTTATACCAAATCTGCTGATTTCAGTTTTTAAAAATTATTTTTTATTACCTTCAGAAAATTGTTACTTTGAGAATATCAAGGACGGTAAAATTAAGACCAGCAAATCTGGAAAAGCATTAGGAAAGATTTATGTTACTATTTTATGGTTTGCTTTTAAAGTATATTCTTGAAAATGTAGTTAGACATAGAAGGCGTTTATGCATTTACTGCAGTGAGGTAGATATGTTTAAAATATTTGTTTTTTATTATAGTAATTTCCATGTTTTAGAATATTTGGGAATTTTGAAGCATGCGTGCATGGTTATATGTGTTTATTAATTATTTGCACTTTTAGTCAGTACTGAATCCTATTTCTTATCCAGCCATGTGTCTGTCAGGAATCCAGTTTTTAAAAGCTACCTAGGTTCTTCGGAAAACTGTAATACTCAACGTTTTGTGAATGTGTGCCGTCCACAGCCCTGGTCCTGGCGGGAGTGCTTTGCACGTATTGTCTTTGTCATTCTTCTGGCAGTCCTCTGTGACAGGTGCTTTTCTTCTCTTGACTGAGCAGAAGCCTTGCTGAGCTATTCATAAAGTGAGATTTCTTCTCTGCATTTTATTATCCAACTACATTAAACTAATCTGTTTGCTAATAAATGCTTCGTGTGCGTTCTCCTCAGTTTCTGTAGCGATCCTGTGAGGCGGGTACTTTGGCTCTTCTCGGTTTTGGGTGAAGGGACCAAAGCACAGGAGAGGAAATAACTTAAGCTGCTCAAGGGTGTAGAGGTGTGATGAGCCGAGGAGCAGGGGTGTGAACCCGGCTGTCCGACTCAGACCCTGGACCGGAGCAGCGATGTGAACCCGGCTGTCCGACTCAGACCCTGGACCGGAGCAGCGGTGTGAACCCGGCTGTCCGACTCAGGCCCTGGACCGGAGCAGCGGTGTGAACCCGGCTGTCCGACTCAGGCCCTGGACCGGAGCAGCGGTGTGAACCCGGCTGTC
>PITA01031907.1:0-14489 GCA_004023965.1 Spilogale gracilis
GGAGGGCCGCCGCGCGGGGGCTGCCGGGAGAGAAGGTCGGGGTGGGGCTGGGAAGGAGGGCCGCCGCGCGGGGGCTGCCGGGAGAGAAGGTCGGGGTGGGGCTGGGAAGGAGGGCCGCCGCGCGGGGGCGTGGCCGGGCAGGGCCGGCTCCGAGCGGGACGCAGGTGGCGGCGGGGGTGGCCTGTGTGTGGCGGGGGCAGGGTCGGGGTACCCAGTGAGCGGCCTCTATTTAGAGTGTGAAGGAAAGAAACCCGAGTTTATAAATCCTGATGAAGTCAGCCAGGAGGATTACCCGGGGATGATACTAAGTTACTATAAAATACCTCCTGTAGCCATCACACCGATGTGAGCTTGGAAGCCCGAGTTTCCTGTAATCAGTGACTCGCTTTGGTCATCCGGTAAAGTTGCTCTACGAGTTGCCTGTCTCAGAGGCACTGGCTGCTTCTTCCCTCCTTCCTCCTGTCTAGGTCTTCCCGCAGCACCCTGGGTACCCCTTCTCCAAGCTCTTAATATCTTCTGCTGAGTGTCTTAAAAGGCAGGAACTGAAACTTTGTGTCTCAAGCAACTAGAACCAAGTTTATGCTAAAAATAAATGCACAGTATGAATGAGAAATTCATAATTGTTTAATATCATTAAAGTTTGTTTTAGATTTTGAAAATTAATGGGAGTCATGCACCAGTGTGACACCAGTAATTAACAAGTTTTGAACATTAAGACCATGTCGGGAGACCTTTTTTTAAATAAGTTATATATATGTCAACCTAGTATTTTAATTATCATTATTCACAAGGCTATCTTGAAAAAATGATATATGATAAGGGGGACAATTTTTTATGAATCTACAGACTATTGTGGTTAATTTAATGAGTGAGTTGGACTAGTCCATAGTACCTAGTATTTTTGTCAAACGTTAGTACAGATGTTGCTGTGAAGATTTTTAAAGACACGATTAACAAAACAGTAGACTTTGGGGCGCCTGGGTGACTCAGTGAGTTAAGCCTCTGCCTTTGGCTCAGGTCATGATCTCAGGGTCCTGGGATTAAGGCCTCCATCCAGCTCTCTGCTCAGCGGGGAACCTGCTTCCTCCTCTCTCTCTGCCTGCCTCTCTGCCTACTTGTGATCTCTCTCTCTCTGTTAATTAAATAAATGAAATCTTGAAAACAAAACAAAACCCAGTAGACTTTTAGTACAACAGATTACCCTCCATGTAGGTGGGCTATATCCAATCAGTTAAAAGACTTAGGAGAAAAGACCATGTCCCTGGAGGAGGAGAGAATTCTGCCTCCAGGCTGCCTTCAGGTCCCAGCGGCCACATCAGCCTTTCCATAACTCTCCAGTGCTGCCCTGCTCTGCAGATTTTGGACTTGGCAGTCCCACAATTGCAGGAGTCAATTCTTTAAAATAAACCTTATTATAGGCATTCTTTTGGTTCTCTTGCCATGGGGAACTCTGACCAATAGAACTATTTCTTCACAGACGTTTGTGTAGGGAGCAGCTACCGCTGACTGAGATAGCTGCTCCCCCCGTGCGAAAGGCAGGTTTGTTGCTCTCCAGTATATTAACTATAATGTCTCCCTCTGAGGCAAAGCCTGGGCACTTTGGCCTGCAGTTCATTGTAAAAGATTAAAGTTTCCTAAGTTCAGGGTCCCTCAGCTGTGATGCCCTTTGCAAGTGCAGCATCCAAGCAGCCCACCATCATGGGAGGCACATGAAGCTCAAGCTGTCTGTGTGCTGTGAAGAATAACGTCCTTTGGCTCAGGGACTTTCTGCCAGTGGTTATGACACTGTGTTAGATCCTTAGCTCGGAAAGAGGGTAAACTCTTACACGGTTTTTGATAATATGTAGCTATAATGCCTAGCTGAAAGCATGTTTATTACATATTTGTTGAATTACTTAAAGAATGTACAGCTCTTCTCTCAAGTTATTGCACTTCAATATATTAGACAATTTTTGTCATCTTTTAAGGTCTCCAGGCCTAAAGTTCTATAAATTTCTAGCTCTATAGTTCTATAGAATTATCTACAACTCTAAAATCTTGGGACGCCTGGGTGGCTCAGTTGTTAAGCGTCTGCCTTCAGCTCAGGTCATGATCCTGGAGTTCTGGGATTGCGCCCCACATCGGGCTCCCTGTCCAAGAGGAGGCCTGCTTCTCCCTCTCTCACTCCCCCTGCTGTGTTCCCTCTCTGGCTGTTTTTCTCTCTGTGAAATAAATAAAGAAAATCTTTTAAAAAGTAAAAATAAAATTCTAAAAATTTCTAGCTATCTCAAAATTTTTTTTCTATTGGAAACAAATTCAAGTTCCCTTATACTTGGTTGCTCTTTAAGCATGGTATTACTTACCCAGACAGTGGTCAATCATCTCCTTCACTTAAAATATCGTAATGTAGTTATCACTTACTGAACATATACTCATATTGCCAGACAAAATATTGGGGTCACATAGCTTATATTTCTCAAATAAAAACTCTACAAAGAACAGAGATTTTTATCTTTTTTGTTGTAGACTATACCCGTGTGCCTAGGGAAGTGCCTGAAAATAGTTGGTTCTCAATTATTTATTGAATAAATTGCAAGAGCCTGTAATTAATTACATATAGATGTAGAGGAAAGGAGAAGCAAGCAATAAGCATGAATCTTACATTTAGCATAAGCATTTGGGAAAAGCTCTAGTGCCACTAATTGATGTGGAGATTTGAGAGAAAATAAGTTTAACTTTGAACATGAAAATGATGTGTTTCAGATGTCTGTAAGATGTGCAAATAGAGATGTTTGAGTAGGCAACCATATGTGAAGATGTGAAGCTCAGAGAAGAGATTCCATTTGGAGATACACATTTGGAATTCACAGTCTCCCCAAAACTGATGAAGTTGAAACCTGGGAGTGCATGAGATTGTTATTGGAGAGGAATGTGTGGAGGCATGAAAAAAAGAAAGCCTAGAACTTAGCCTCAAAAACTCATGATTTAAAGATTTTGATCAATAATTGCCAAACTCTGGAAAGAGCACAAAGGTCTATAGACTGATGAATGCATCAAGAAGTTGGGATATATAGGGGCGCCTGGGGGGCTCAGTTGGTTGAGCGACTGCCTTCGGCTCAGGTCATGATCCCCAAGACCCGGGATCGAGCCCCACATCGGGCTCCCTGCTCAGCAGGAAGCCTGCTTCTCCCTCTCTCACTCCCCCTGCTTGTGTTCCCCTCTGGCTGTGTTTCTCTCGGTCAAATAAATAAAATCTTAAAAAAAAAAAAACAAAAAACTTCTGCCTTCGGCTCAGGTCATGATCTCAGGGTCCTGGGATCGAGGCCGCATCGGGCTCCCTGCTCGGCGGGAAGCCTGCTTCTCCCTCTCTCACTCCCCCTGCTTGTGTTCCCTCTCTGGCTATGTTTCTCTCTGTCAAATAAATAAAATCTTTTAAAAAAAAGAAAAAGAAAAAAAAAAAGAAGATGGGATATATATACATAATGGAATATTATTCATCCATCAGAAAGAATGAATTTTTTACAGTTGCAACAAAATAGAGGGAGCTAGAGTGTATTATGCTAAGCAAAATAAGTCAATCAGAGAAAGACAAATACCATATAATTTCACTCATATGTGGAATTTAAGAAAACAGATGAGCGTATGGGAAGGGGGGAAAAGAGAGAAAGAGAAAAACACAAGAGACTCTTAGCAATAGAGAACAGACTAAGGGCTGATGGAGGGAGGTGGGTGGGGGTGGGGTAAATGGGTGATGGGTATTAAGGAGGGCACTTGTGATGATGAGCGCTGTTGTGGCCCCATTTTTTCCACTGGATCTTCACTAAGTACAGACATAAAAAAGGCAATGGCGGGATTCATTCAGGGTTAAAACTTGCTAGGCAGTTGCAAAGAAAGAGCAGAGAGAAAAAGGAGTTTTAACGTTAGACATGAAATTTAATATAAATACAAGGGGTACTAAACTAACTGGAGCTAATGAATAGGAGGAAAGTGGAGGAGTCAGGCTAGAAGTGCTGGCCTCGTGGTCAGAGGAAGAGTTGCAGTAGGGTGTGTTCAACAGATCGGACAGTAGGCCTTCTGAATGAGTGATGAGGGACGCAGTGCAGTTTTGAGATGATAACAAGGTCCAGGTGATAGCTGGGATCTGGAGGAAGCCAACTGGGATTCAGAGTCCAGAGTTGAGGTCACTGGAATAGGGTAAACTGAGTCAGGTGGCGAATAAATGAGGGAGAGCAAGGAAAAAGTTGGAAGAGTTTTGAAAAAACCTTGAGATTAGCTCGAGATTCACAGCCACAGGAGGGCTGCAAGAGGGTGGGGAACAGGTGGTCTGGAAGCAGCATGGGGAAGTCAAGGGGAAGCTACTAACCCTTCTTCCTGACTCAGATCCCGGAGCTGTAGGAGAGTGACCTGAGAGGGTCCCATGGGAAGGACTGTCCTGGGAGGGTAGCCAGTTCTCCCCGTTAAAGAGAAGAGACGTGAGACAGTATGGGGAAAGAGTTTGAAGACGTGGGCATCCATCAACACAGGACAAAAATTCCAGTGGACTTGGGTAGGGCTGGGCCAGAGTACGGCTGCTGACATGAATGACTTGCTCCCTGGGTAGTGACCAAGGACAATAGGGGCATGAGAGGGAAGGGTTTAGGCCGGACACTCTGGGAGGGCAGAGCACACAGTCCTAACAATTCTGCCGGAAACTGTGCACTGTGCCTTTTCTTCATGCCGGCTGTTGATGGGGGATGCAGGGCCTCAGCAGTGCTGGTGGGCAGGAGCAGGTGGGCACCAGCCTTGTGGACGTTCATCCAGTGGAAGGTGATTGAGGATGGGTATGTTCAGCTGGTTTGTGGCCTTGGCTGGATGCTCTCACAACACTCCTAAGGTCTCTGGTCTCTGTCAGCCATCAGTAATTCCATCTACCTAGCCTGCTACATTTCCCTCCAGTCACTCTTCTTCTCTCCATCTCCCTAACACCTAGAGGGTCTGGGCAACCATCTTCTCTGGTCTGTCGGTTACCATAACTTCCTAATTTTTCTCACTGCTTCCCCTTTACTCTCCTATATTGCTTTCATTCAATGTATTGTCACAACGTAGCCAAAGTGATCATCCTTAGATGAAAAGCTGATCACAGTATTCTGTGCTTAGAACCTAGTGGAACCCTCTCTGCCCACTCTGCCTTGACCTCTGGGCAAAGTCTAAACTCATAACATGAACACAACTTATAAGGTCCTTCACAGTCTCATGCTTTGCTGCAACCAAGAAAAACCAATTAACGCTAACCTAAGCAGGAAAAGAATGTTTTAGAAAGATACCAGATACACAGAATGGTCAAAGAGGCTAAGGAATAAGGCTTGGCAATACAAAAGAAACTCAGGGAGGTAAGGTAGAGACAAAATCAAATCAGAGGAACAAGCTTGCCTAAATTATAGAGAGCAACCCCTGAATTTTGCTCAAGACTGAGGGAATTCCCAGGATGCGGGATTTTCAGTTATAATATCAGAAAAATCCTGGGCAAACCAGGACAAGCTGGTCACCTTACTTAGCCTGCTGCCGTAGGCATCTGTCATCTTTTTTTTTTTTTTTTTTTAAGATTTTACTTATTTGAGAGAGGGAGAGTGAAAGAGAGAGAGCACAAGCCAGGGGAGAGAGGCAGAGGGAGAAGTAGACCCTCCTGCTGAGCAGGGAGCCTATTGCAGGCCTTGATCCCAGGCCCCTGGGATCACAGCCTGAGCTAAAGGCAGATGCTTAACTGGCTGAGCCCCCAGGCGCCCTGGCATCTGTCATCTTGGTGCCTTCATACTTGCCCTCCACTGGATACCTGCCCAGTGGACACTCGGTGTTATCTAGCTATGTGCTGCCCTACCACGGGACACTGGGTTCTAGGCACCATCAACCGTGTCTAACCGTCCTGCCCTTCATTTCCCTCCACCCAGAATCAGAGTCCCAGACGGGAACCCGAGCTGACTGGCTTCAGGTCAGTACACCAGGTTCCAGGAGCTCAGAGACAGGGTATCTGCTCCTCTGAGCTTCCTCCTGCTGGTTTTGGGATTCTCCTAAAATGGAAAGGGTGCTCAGGTGTTAGACAGCCAAAAGTGACTAATGTCCACGACACTTCCCCATTTTGTACCCTGCACACTGGCACATTATGCCCCTTAATGTCTTTCGAGCCACTGGAAAGTATCATGATCTCTCTCACCTCTGGGCTTTACACAGGCTGTTCTGTTTTTGTTTGTTTGTTTGTTTGTTTCTCTCTCTCTTTTTAAAGATTTTATCTGAGAGAGAGAAAGAGACAGAGCATGAGCAGGGGGTAGGGGCAAAGGAAGAGGGAGAAGCAGGCTCTTCACTGAGCAGGGAGCCAAACACGGGGCTGGATCCCAGGACCCTGAGATCACGACCTGAGCTGAAGGCAGAGGCTTAGCTGACTGAGCCAGCCAGGCACCATTTTTGGTGTTTTGGTTTTTTTTCTGAAATGGCCTTTCCACAGTCCTCTTAACCCGCGCCTTCCCTAATCCTTGGTGTATTAGTTTGCTAGGGCTGCTGAAAGAAAATACCTCAGCCCAGGTGGTTCAAACAACAGAAATTTATTCTATCAGACTTCTGAATGTTGGAAGTCTGGGATCAAGGTGTCAGCGGGGTCGGTTTCTGCTGGGTCTCTCTCTTTCACGTGCAGACAACTGCCTTCCTGCTGTTGTTTCCCACGGCTGTCTCTCTGTGCACGGCACACAGTGTGTCCCTGGGTGTCCTAACCCCTTGTAAGGACACCAGACAGATTAGACTAAGACCCACCCTAAAGACCTCATTCTAATTTAACTACGTCTCTGTCTTTTTTAAAACATGAATCGCTTCGTGACTTTGTATGTCAACCTTGGGCAGGGGTCATGCTGATCTTCTCCATATCATTCCAATTTCAGTATATGTGTTGCTGAAGTGAGCACTAACCAAATACAGGCTGATTCTGAGATACGAGGGGTCAGGACTTCAACATATGAATTTGTGGGGGGGACACAGTTCAAGCCCTAACAGCTGGTTTATGGTAGGCCCCGTGTATGTCGGGAGGATGTTGATCTTCCACTATGAAGGCATATGGCACAGTTTGATAGTTTATTACAACGTATGTGTAAAAGTGTACCCAAGTCAACCCCATATAGCTGCTCACCACTGGATTCCCACCCCAGTACAACAAAACTTGGTTTATCTGGTAAGTCATTTGGGCATTGTGACAACTTTCCACCTATTGTTCTTCCCAGAAAAATACCATGAATTTCAGTCATTGTTTGTGAAATATTTAAAATTACCATGATTCTTTTCTACCCTAAAAGTTAAAAGCAAATTAGCCTGAAAATGCAGAATGAAAAATTTCCCCCTTGTTTTCCGAATAACAGACCAGTTCTTTCCGAGGGTAAATGACCTGACCAGTAAAACATACAATCCCTATTATATGTATTAGGAAGATAATCACCACTCAGTACTTTGAAAATATGGTCACTGGAGTTCCAGACCCTCTTTTCCTTTTATTGCCTGTGTGACACAGCGACAACCTACACTCCTACCTGAATGTTCTATTAGGGGCTCTCTTTGTGTTGAAAAGTGCAAGAAACAGTGAGTAGGCCTAATTTTACACATTCTACATCAAATGTATTGTACTCTCTCCCTTTAGAGTCACTTAAATGAGATTTGTATTCCTTAATATGAAAAATACTTTTTTTCCAACTGGCCCCAATCAAGTCTGGAGAAATCATCCTCATGGACTTTGGGAAGCATCTTTAGATGCTGAATTGCAGGTAGACCCTGTACTCACAGATTAAGTAAATATCATACTCTGTGCTGGGACTTGTAAGATTTCTTACTTGTGAGTTACAAATTAACTTTAGCCTGCTGATAATTTCAACCTGTTCTAAAATAAATGGATATTGGACTGTAAATTACCATAATGAAAGAGTCCTATTGCATTCACAACACAAAAACTATAGTCATTAACAAGTTGAAATTAATATGTAATATACAGGGAGGCTTTCAAGTTGTACCCACACTATCACATGCCTCAAGGGTGGCGTCTGAGATAAACAAAGCACAGTTTAACCTAAGATTCTAATTTATAACCAGGGAGTGCTTGTTAAAGTCCAACCATTAATTTTATAGTCTATTCTTTGCCAAAGAGGAGTTAGCCAAACAATCAATGACGGAACATTATCACAACTTACGACTTTTCAAGGTTGAAAAGGCAAGCTCTTAGCCTTCTAAAGTTAAAGTAACCCAACTCAATATAAACATATAAAAATAAAATTAAGAAGAGGCACCTGGGTAGCTCAGTGTTAAGCACCTGCTTTCAGCTCGTCATGATCCCAGGGTCCTGGGCTCATTGAACACTGCCTCTGGCCCTTTTCCCTCTTCCTCTGCCCTAACCTCCACTCTACATGCGTGCAAGGGTACGCCCTCTCTCTTTCTCTCTCAAATAAATAAACGACATCTTAAAAAAAATAAAATTGATGACATTGGCTACAGGTAGGCCAATGATGACATTGACTACGGGTATGGTAGGCATACAGCCAGTACAAAGCACTTGATTGCTTTTCCCTCTTTCCCTCTTGGTTTCCTCTCTCACATCCTAGATCATTGTTTCTACTTTAAATCTAGCTCTAAAGTCTTATTGCTACCAAAAATTCTTAAGGTATACAACAAAGAAGAGCCTAATAATTGACTGGATTGGTGAAATTCTTTAGAATTATCCACATTTTATTGTAACTCTTCAATTTTCTTTTGGATTTTTTCATCCAAAATCAAGTTTTTTCAGTAAAAAAAAAAGCATCACTCAACTGGAGATTTCAGAGGAATATCAAAGTTTACCACTTTCTAGGTATAAGCACAACTTCAGTTTCTATTCCTATTAATTTTGCCTTGATTTTGCAGGTATTTACTCCATCTACAGTCAAAACCCGACATTACCTGGACCTCACCTGCCTTTCTAACCTTATGTTCTTCTGTTAAGGAGAAATAATGGTTCTGGAAGTAAAGATGAAGTACTGAGGGAAGGATTACTGTCAAACAAGGAACTGATCCAGATCAAGATTGGGCACTAGGGATGAGACTCGGTGACCTGGGTCTCAGGAAAGCAGAATGCCTGAGGTGTGGAGACACCCAGGCTCATTGGCTAGGCATTCTGGAAGCATATTTCTGTGTTTTGTCAGAAGGCAGTCTCTCTTATGAGAGTGAAGGACGTGTTTCAGGGTAGTGGGGTCTTGGTTGTCCTTGTTGATTCAGGATTATGGAATGCCAGCTGTCATTATAAAAGAAACCTAGTCTACATTACCTCCTCGCCCATCATCATCACTGACAGTATCGTTATAAGCTTCTGGAGAGGGGGGGTCATGCCTTGTATTTCTTGGCATCCTCCATGGATGTGTAGAATAAATTTTATTTTGGTATTAGCTTTTTCTTTCTTTTAAGATTTTTAAAAATTTATTTGAGAGAGAGAGAGAGGAGAGAATGAGAAAGAGAGAGCATGAGACGGGAGAGGTCAGAAGGAGAAACAGCAGGGAGCCTGATGTGGGACTCGATCCTGGGCAGTTGCTTAACTAACCAAGCCACCCAGGTGCCCAGTTCTTAGCTTTTCCACTATAAAAAGAAAATTGGAAGGTTTTTAGAAATGCTCAAAAAATTATACTTATAAGGGACTGCAGACAACTTCAGTAAAAATTCTGGACTTAAACATTCTTGAAGCCAATCCACAAAGCTTACTTATACTGAGTCCAAACTACATGTGGTGATTCAAGTTCACTTACACTGATTATGATAGTGCTAGCCATAACATCAGTGATTTATAATCATCATGTAATACTTTTAATAATATAACTATGTATAAGAATTACATAACCACATAGAATAGTTATGTATTATAATACTAATGATTTATATCATTTAATTTTATGATATAAATTAACCAATTTAATTTAGCAATTAAAGTATATTTATGCTTAATCCAAATTACATTAAATAATTCAACATTTTTTTCTCCAAGTTTATCCTCACCTTACCAGAAAGTCTACAACAGGGGGTCTTCTTTTAGCATAGAGTTGTGCTCTATTCTTTTTATCACAAGGTTAAGAAAACAGAAGGTAAAGAAAGACTATGACTTTCTTTCATAAGCAAAAATTTTATTTTTAAGTTTAATTTGAAAAGGTAGTATCAAGAGCAGGTAAAGATAATTCAGTATTTTCTCAGCCTACTGCCCATGGTACTATTAAACACAGTACTTCTCAAATACATTACGCCAGGAGTATGTAAGAAAATGATGAATCTTTTCCTGAAGCATCAGTTTTACTAGAATATGTTTTGGGGAAAGTGTATATAATTTACATTGGTAAAGAAATTCAAATATTCATTTTTTTATTGAGATATAGTTGACAAGACATCACATAGTTGGCCCTTAAACAGCATGGGTTTGAACTGTGCGGGTCCACTTATCAGTGCATTTTTTTTTAAGATTTTATTTATTTATTTGACACACGAGGGGGGAGAGAGAGAGAGGCAGGCAGAGAGAGAGAAGGAAGCAGGCACCCTGCTGAGCAGAGAGCCTGATGCGGGCCTCGATCCCAGGACCCTGAGATCATGACCTGAGTCGAAGGCAGAGGCTTAACCCTCTCAGCCACCCAGGCGCCCAATCGAGTTTTTTCAGTAAATACAATGCAGTACTTTAAATGTATTTTTTTTCTTTTTATTTTTTTTATGGGAGGGTGCTAGGAGCAGAGGGAGAGGGAGAGAGAGAATCTTAAGTAGGCTCTATGCCCAGCGTGGAGGCCTATGTAGGGCTCAGTTTCACAACCTTGAGATTATGACCTGAGCTCAATTCAAGAATCAGACACTTAACCGACTGAGTCACCCAGATGCCCCTATTTTCTCTTTCTTAAAGTTTTCCTAATAGCATTTTCTTTTCTGTAGCTTACTTATTATAAGAATATGGTAGATATGCCACCCAAAATATGTGGTGATTGAGTGCTTATGTCATCAGCGCACTTCCTGTCCACCGTGTGCAGTCAGTAGCCGGGAGCCTGCTTCGGGGCTCCAGGCGGGGCTCCACCCCAGGACCCCGGTCACGACCTGAGCCCAGGGCAGAGGCTTCACTAGCTGAGCCACCCGGCTGCCCCCAAACCACAGTGTTTCTTTGCTATTGAGTTGTGTGAGTTCTTTATGTATTTTGGCTATTAACCCAATCAGATGTATCATTTACGAATATTTTCTCCTATTCAGGAGGTTGCCTTTTTATTTTGTTGATGTTTCCTTTGTTGTGCAGAAGCATTTTAGTTTGATGTAGTTTCTTTTTGCCTTTCTTGCCCTTGTTTTTGGTGTCAAATCCAAAAAGTCATCTCCAAGACCCATGTCAAGGATCTTACGGGCTCTGTTTAGAATTTTAGAATTGCTTGTTCTAGTTCTGTGAAAAATGTCACTGGAATTTTTAAAACAACTGTATTAAATCTGTCGACTGCTTTGGGTGGAATGGGCATTTTAACAATCTTAATTTTTCCAATCCATGAACATGAAATACCTTTCCGTTTATCTGTGTCTTTCTAAATTTCTTTCATCAGTGTCTTAAAGCTTTCCATGTACAGGTTTTTCACCTCTCCAGCTAAGTTTATTCCTAGGTATTTTATTCTTTTTGATGCAATTATAAATGGAATTGTTCTCTTAATTTCTCTTTCTGATACTTTATTACTGTACAGAAGTCCAACTTGTTACTGTATATCTGGCAACTTTACTAAATTCATTTATTAGTTCTAACATGTTTTTGGCAGAGACATTAGGGTTTTCTGTAAGTAGTATCAAGTCATCTGCAAATAGTGACGGGTTTACCTCTTCCTTTTAATTTTTTTTATTTTTCTTGCTGAAATGCCCTGGCTTGCTCTTCCAATACTATGTTGAATAAAGCAACAAGAGTGGGCAAACTTGTCCTTCTCTTAAGAGAAAAAACTCTAAGCTTTTCACCATTTACTATAATATTATTTGCGGGCTTGTCACATATGGCCTTTATTACGTTAAAGTACTTTCCTACTATCCCTGCTTTGTTGAGAGTTTTTATTATAAATTGCTGATAAATTTTGTCCAATGCTTTTTCTATAGCCAGTGAGGTGGTCATATGATTTTTATTCTTCATTTTGTTATGTTGTGTGGAATGTTGGTTGATTTGAAGGGCTGAATCATCTTTGCCTCTATGGAATAAATTCCACCTGATCGTGTTGTACGATCCTTTATATGCATTGTTGGAATTAGTTTGCTAATATTGTTGAGGATTAGGGGGTTCATGTTCATCAGAAGTACTGGCCTGCGATCTCTCTTGCGGCGCCCTTGTCTGGTTTGGTACCACGTAATGCTGCCTCTGTAAACTGAGTCTGGGAGTGGAGGTTTCCTGCTCTACGATCTTTTTTTTTTTTTTTTTAAGAGTTTGAAGAGGACTGGTTTTGGGTGCCTGGTGGCTCCATTGGTGAAGCATCTGCCTTCGGCTCAGGTCACAATCCCAGGGTCCCGGGATCGAGTCCTGTTCTGGGCTCCCTGTGCAGGGGGGAGTCTGCTTCTCTATCTCTCTCTGCCCCTCCCTGCTGCTCGTGTGCTCTCTCTCAAAAAAAATAAATAAGATCTTTCTTTAAAATAAAATTTATTTAATTTTTTCAGTGTTCCAAGATTCATTGTTTAAAATTAGGGGCGCCTGGGTGGCTCAGTTGGTTGAGTGACTGCCTCCAACTCAGGTCATGATCCCGGAGACCTGAGATTGAGCCCCACATCGGGCTGCCCTCTCGGCGGGGGGTCTGCTTCTCCCCTGACCTTCCCTCCTCATCCTCATTCTCTCTCATTCTCTCTCTGTCTCTCAAATAAATACATCAAATCTTTAAAAAAATAAAATAAATTTTAAAACCCCAAAACAAACCAAAAAAGGATTGGTTTTCAATCTCCTTTGGTAGATGTTTTTGTTGTGGTTACCAGAAGGCTTATATTTAGCAACTTAAATATATATATTTATATATATATCAGTCTGTTTTAAGTTGATAATAATTTTGAATGCAATCTATAGCTCTGCATTTTATCTTCCCCCTCTGCAATTTTTAAAAAAATTTTATTTTTAAGTAATCTCTACACCTAAGTTGAGGCTTGAATTCTCAACCCTGAGATCCAGAGTCACATGCTGTACCAGCTGAGCCAGCCAGGCACTCCTCTGCATCTTGTTTCTGGTGTCACACTTTACATGTTTTTATCTTGCATCCCCGAACTATTATTTTATTATACTTATTTGTTACTATAATTGTCTTTTAACTTTCATACTAGTTTTATAGGTGAATAATCTACTCTCTTTATTAATATTTGCCTTTACCCATGAGAATTATGCTTTAATAGTTTTCTTATTTCTTATTAGTGCCTTTTCTTTTCAGATTAAAGAAGTCCCTTTAACATTTCTTATACGGCTGGTTTAGTGTTGATTAACTCCTTTAGCCTTTCTGTGTCTGGAAAAGCCTTTATCTCCTTCAATTTTGAATGATAATGTTATCACATAGAGTATTCTTGATGGGGAACTTTTTTTCTTTTAACACGCTGAACACATTGTGCCACTGACTTCTGGCCTGCAAATTTCTGCTGAAAAATTTGCTGATACTCTTATGGGGGCTCACTGGCATGTAACAAGTTTTTCTCTCACTGCTTTCAAGATTCTCTCCTTACCTTTAACTTTTGACATTTTAATTCCATTGTGTCTTGGGGTGCATCTCTTTGGCTTCCTCTTATTTAGAATTCTCTGGGTTTTCTAGACCTGAATGTCCGTTTCCCCCCACGTAAGGAAGTTTTCAGACATCATTTCTTCCAAGAAGTTTTATGCCTCTTTATCTTCTAGTTCTGGAACTCCTATAAAGCGAATGTCGTCTCCTTGATGTTGTCTCATAAGTCCTTTTCACTATCTTTATTTTTATTTATTTATTTATTTTTAAGATTTTATTTATTTGAAAGAGAGAAATAGCAAGAAAGGAGAGAGGGAACACGACCGAGGTGAGTAGGAGAGGGAGAAGCAGATTTCCCGCTGAGCAGGGGGAAAATGTAGGGCTCGACCCTGGTACTCTGGGATCATGACCTGAAGTGAAGGCAAACGGTCAGTGACTGAGCCACCCAGACACCCTTATCTTTACTTTTTTTCATTCTTCTTTCTTTCTGCTGCTCTGACTGGGTGAGAGTCTGAGTCATTGACCGTTTCTTCTACTTCACCTACTGTGCTTTGAATGCCTCTAGCGTATTCTTCAGTTCTATGGCTTCTGTTTGGGCCTTTCTTCTATTTTTCTTTCTCTACAACATGAAATTCTCACTGTGTTAGAACCATTACTTTGAACTCTTCATCAAGTAAATTACTTTTTCGTTAATTTTTTTTCTGACATTTTATCTTGTTCTTCCTTTGGGACATATTTCTTTTTCTTTTTTTAAAAAAGATTTTATTTATTTATTTCACAGAGAGAGAGATCACAAGTAGGCAGAGAGGCAGGCAGAGAGAGAGGAGG
>PITA01031908.1:0-14589 GCA_004023965.1 Spilogale gracilis
GAGGGAAACGAAACAACAGAGATTTTGAACACAGAAACAAACTGAGGGACTTGGAGGGAGGGGGGTGGAGGGATGGGAGAGCCTGGTGGTGGGTACTGGGGACACCTAAAGCGGGGAGCACTGGGTGTGGGGAATGGGGAATGAATCTTGAAACACTGGAAAAAAAAATTTAGTAACAATAAAAAAAAATAAAATAAAATAAAAAAATAAAATAAAATAAAAAAAAAAAAAAAAAAAAGAAATAACAAGTGTTGGTGAGGCTGTGGAGAAAAAGGAATTCTCTTGCACTGTTAATGGGAATGCAAGTTGGTGTGGCCACTGTGGGAAACAGTATGGAAGTTCCTCCAAAACTACAAATAGAACTGCTATATGACCCAGTAATTCCACTACTCGGTATTTACCCAGAGAGAAACAAAGACATTAATTTGAAAAGATATAAACCCTCTATATTTATTGCAGCATTATTTACAATAGCCAAGACAAGGAAGCAACCCATCCACCATAGATAAGTGGATGAAGAA
Organism: Spilogale gracilis; assembly: GCA_004023965.1. NCBI lineage: Eukaryota > Metazoa > Chordata > Mammalia > Carnivora > Mephitidae > Spilogale > Spilogale gracilis. Next base: position 522 of record PITA01031908.1, read on the forward strand.
GATGTGGTATATTTACATAATAAAATAGACTGAAAACTTGCCATTTGTAACAACACAGGTGGACCTATAGGATATAAAGCTAAGGGAAATAAGTCAGAGAAAGACAACTACTATATGATCACACTCATATGTGGAATTTAAGAACCAAAACAAATGAACAAACAAAGAAAAAAAGAGGCACACAAACAAGCCAGACTCTTAAATATAGGAAACGAACTGGTGGTTGCCAGAGGGGAGGTGGGTGGGTGAAATATAAAGGATTAAAAATACACTTATCTTGATAAGCACTGAAAAGTGCACAGAATCATTGGATTATTATATTGTTCACCTAAAACCAATATAACACTCTCTGTTAATTACATTTCAATTAAACGGTAGAAATAAGGTGTAACTTTTTTTTGCAGCCAAATATACCAGGCACTGTGTTAAGCAAGTCCCATGCATTATCTCATTTAATTTCATCAACATTCTTTAATATGAGACTGTGTTTTCCATACTCTTCCCATATGGAAACTGAGACTTAATGAGTTATAGACCCACATTGAAATTAACTCCTTTTCCTATCACACAATCACAATTTACTCAACAAGTCATACAGCGGGAGAAACTTGTAAAATCTTTTACTTGTGTTAGTGAATGGGGTCTTTAACTTTGTGGTTGGAGAAAATGATGAGAAAAACTCAAATCCTTTGTTCCAAGTGACTTCTAGGATTTAAAAATACAGTCTCATGTGTAGATGTTTTCTCTGAATGGTCTCCTTCACAACCACGCCTCTGCCTTTTAGCACAGAGCCACCTCTCACAGCCGACCCCAGGCTCAGCACAGGTGACCAAAGCCGGGTTCTGCAGGGCAGGTCATTTATAGACAATGGCTGGCTGGCTTTCAACACTACAAGGTTTCTGCGCAAAGCATGACTTTCTAGGCACTGCAGAAAAAATCTTACTTCTCTGGAGTAAAAGTCACAGACCTTAAATTTCTGAAAACATAACCTTTAGCATTTGCTGAATTTTTTTTTTCTTTTTCACCTGATGATAGAGCATACATTTAAGGACATAGGTGATCAGATCAAGTAGCAGCCCTTAATCTGTAGATAATCTCTCTGGCTTTACCGCAATCAGGAAAACAGTGGGAAACAGCCGGTTCAAAATGAAAGTGACAACCTATTAGCATTCAGAGAGAAATTATTTCTCTCATCACCTTTACTTGAAGATTCTGTTGCTGTGGCAACTGGTCCCTGCGTTCATCCCCTATCCAACTGCTGAGATGACAAGGAAGCTGGTCAGGCTGAGAAGATCATTCACACTATCCCTTTAAAGTGACAGCCAATAAGATCTGTGAGGGAGATTCCTTATACAAACCCGCACTTTCCACTGTGGTGAAATGCTGCTTGACTAAACGTTCCTAACCGGGGTCTTTGGCTAAAACTTAAGTTCTTTAATTTAATTGAACTGGTGAACATTTAACTCATGAACTATGATATGCCTCAGGGACATTTTAAATGTTCTTTCTTCCGGGCACTGCTACACAAAGTATGTGTGTAGGGTATGATATGTCCCTATGGGGTACAAAATGCAGGGAGCAGAGATATTCTGCAATTGGGCTTATGGAAAGAAGAGGGCCACAGCTGTCCCATCACACCATGGCTGTCAGGTTTCAGGCTGAGGCTGAAATCCAGACTATGGGGCTGTTTTTCCTCCATTTTGCTCTTCTGTCAGAAACTCACTTGGAGTCCCTCCAATCCCTAAACGGGCACTAAAATCACAATTGGGCATACCTGTGCATTTTGTGATGGCTAGCTTGCGATAGAGACACCCATAAACTACATTTCTCTCTCTGTCTGAATACACAAATACTTCCCAGGTAGAAACGAAGTAGTGCAGCCAAATCATGTAATTCAATTTCCTGAAGGAAACCAAAGGATTAGCTTATCTTGGGTGACCGCCCCAGATGATTTCTAGAGCCCCTCACTATCATGATGTTTTTAAACCTGTTGCAAAAGCAGAGGACCTGCATTCATCATCCTGCTTAAATAATAAATGCATTGCTTTTAAAAGTTTCATGTGAGCTGGAAACCAAATGTTCTTCAGGGAACATTCTCATTCATCAACAAGCATTTTCCATTCATGACTCGTGCTGTGGTAGGCTTAAGAAGAAGAATGAAAAGAAAGTCCATTTTCAAAATTATACGGTCCTCGAGTGCCCACTGATAGCTATCAGTCTTCCATTTCCAGGGGGCCATGTCTCTTCTCTCCCTACTCACACATGACTTAATAGATCTAAGTTAGTTCTCTGGTATTCCTCAACTAATATCCCTTGTTAGTACTGTGTCCCAAGTAAAAAGCATGCTTTTGCTTTTGCCCAACTGTAAAGGCAACTCTTGGCTACTTTGAAACTTGATAGGCAGAAGAGAGAGCAAGCAGCAACACAAACAAATGCTTTGGCATTAATAGCTATCAGCTAGGGAGGGAGCCTCTTACATGTGATTTATCGCTTGTGATTTGATATGCACAGATTGGGAAAAACTTTTGATTCCAGATTGAGAAAGCTTTCACTTTTTAAAGACATGTTGCACTATTGGCCCTTGGCCATTTCAGGAGTCTCTGGAAAGCCACTATCTTACATATTTCTTTTGCTTGAGATCCTGAGATCTTGTCTCTTTTCCTGACTTGCCACATCCTAGGCTTGTTTTCCTCTACTGGACTCACAGTGCAGATTTTAGGATTCCTTTTGTAACTGATGATACTGAAAGACCAAAATATATGTTGTCTGATTTTTTAAACCAATACAGGCCAACCCTGGGCCATTTTAGAAGAAAAATGATTTTTTTTTCAAGATTAAATAAAATCATAACATTCAAAAAAGAAAACCACCTCATGCAGTAGTAGATGGCAAGGTTCCAACCCACTACAAGCAAGGCTTTGAATAATTTCTACAGTCTTGCTACGCCTCATTTCATATCCTAGAGAGCAGAACAAGTGTCTGTTCATGGTCCCATGAAGACCTTCCAGCCCAGGGCTGCTGAGTTCCTCTCCCTGCTAATCTGTACCACTGCAGACAGATACTCTTAACAAATCTACATGAGAGCAGAATGAGCAGTGCCAAAGCAATTAATCATGGAGTGCATAGGATACAGCCTAGTGATGTCTACTTCATTTTTTTTGTGGTTTTTTTGCTTTTCTTTTTTTTAGTTTTGAAATTTAAGATAACAAAAAATTATATTATAGAAAATCAGAAAATACAAATAAACTAAAAGAAAATTTAAAACACTTATAATCCCATTCCACAGAGATAACATTTATTGTATATCCTTCCAGAATTTTTCTATTTTTCTTTTTTTTTAAGAAAAATGGATTACACCTACTGTTTTTATAAATCTAATATATGGTGAACACCTTTAAATGGCAAGGATGTTAATCTTTGCTGTTATTTGAATAGTTGTATGGTCCATCTTATATGATTAAACCATAATTTATTTAACCAAATTCTCTGTTGTTGAACCTTGAGTTGCTCATATGAATATTCTATTGACATCCCTGAATATAAATCTCTACCTACCTGCTATTTGATTAGCATAAATTCATCGAAGGAGACTTGGAAGACCCAAGGATATGTATGTTTTTAAGACTTTCAATACATATTTTCAAAATGCTTTCTAAAAAATTCAATTGGCTTACTCTCTATCAACAGTGATTCATAATATCTTTTTCTTAAGTCAAAATCTTATATATCCCAGAGTCAGATATAAATGCTTTTTTTTGTAGGCAGTATCATTGCTTTGCTCTGCCGACATTGGTAAGCACAATTACAGAGAGCAAAAATGAGCTCTTGTGATTACTAAATTGCTGTAACATTCTGCTGTTTTTTTCAAAGGGAGTAGAGGTGGGTTCCTACAGACACTGCCCTAGTACACTTTTCCCAGAGGGGTTGCCTGATCCCCCATACAGGTATGGAAAAGAACCCTCAGCAGGACTTGCTTGTCTGTGATCATTCATCTCAGGAGCATGGGCTTTTGTGGGTCAAGGTGACTTACAGTCAAAGAAAAGTACAGTTCACAATCCAATTCTGGATTCAGAGTTCCTGTGAGCCAAGTGCATATCAGGGTCCAGCCAGGTTCATGGGAGAATGACAGAGGTAAGCAGATTTCTTCAGGGGCTATTCCAGACTATTGGGAGGATCTGCCTTTCTTAACGCCTGGAAGGTCCCCCAAACCAGTGTCAACTAACTCAGGCAGGTGTCCCCAGAGCCTGGCAGGGCCAAAGCAGCCAAAATCAGAGCCTTTCCTTGTCAGCAGGGGAGCAGAATGCCCTGCTAGTGTGCCAAGTACAGATAAGAGACGAGAAGTGTCCACATGCAAGGATACCTTTTTTTTTTTTTAAGATTGTATTTATTTGACAGAGAGAAACACAGTCAGAGAGGGAACACAAGCAGGGGGAGTGAGAGAAGGAGAAGCAGGCTTCCTGCCGAGCAGGGAGCTTGATGCGGGGCTCGATCCTGGGTCTCCGGGATCATGACCTGAGCCAAAAGCAGTCGCTTAACCAACTGAGCCACCCAGGCACCCCAAGGATACCTTCTTTAAGAATTAAACTTCAAACTCCATTTTTAGATGAAAAAAAAGTTATCTAATAATTCCAGAGAGGATTACAAATTATACACTTTATTCTCATTCCTTCATTCATTTCTCAAATAATCATCACATGCAATAGGGATATTAAGAGTAGAACCTGGGTTCTAATCCCAAGCCACTTTTTTTTTTTGGTGCCTCTTTTTTTTTTTCAAGTATAAAATGGAGATAGTGCATTAGAACACTTCCATGAAGACTGAATTACATTTTTATTTACTTTCGTTACTTAGAACATACATAGAACAATGTCTGATAACCTAAGGGCTCAATAAATGCCAGCTATTGTCGCTCCTGAGTACTCAGGGGCTGGCTGGAAACTGAGACAGGAGGAAAAAAAAATCCCTGGATTCCAAAGGCTTCCTTTTCAATAGAGAAGGTGACTATGTAAACAAATGATTAGGGCCTAGTGCTAAGTGTACCACTGCTGACATGAAGAAGGCGCGACAGGATGTTGAAGAAAGAGCATTTAACTCTGCCTGAGGATGCCAGAGAAAGTGTACTCTCTCCTCCGGAAGTCTGGTCTTTAGAGTAAATCAGAATCTGTCACGCAGAAAAGGAGAGAAAGGGCGTCCGAGGCTGCTCAGTAACACGTGTGAATGCGTGCGGGAGAGGAGCCATGTAGGGGAGAGTACAGCGGGTCAGGCGGGCTGTTAATGTGGGTTGGTACAGGGAGAAGGGGAAAAGAGCAGGGAAACATCAGCAGAGATCTATTATGAAGTCCCTCATATTTCATGCTCCCCAGTTCTAACTTGATCCTGTGAAGACCCCCTTTTCTCCACCTGGAGTCTTACGAGGTGAGGCTAGGCCAGGGAGAAGAACTTCCAGTCTTAGAAGCATAGCTTCTTCAGGGTGCCTGGGTGGTTCAGATAGTTAAGGGTATGACTCTTGGTTTTGGCTCAGGTCATGATCTTATGGGTCTTGAGATCAAGCCTGTGAGGGCTCCCTGTTCAGCGGGGAGTCTGCAGCCCCTTTTCCTAAGCCCCTTCCCCCACTCATGTGAGCACACTTTCTCTCTCAAAAATAAATAAAATAAAATCTTTATTAAAAAAGCATAGCTTACTCAGCAACAGGTGTGACAACCTATAGCATTATTTTCCTATTATAATAACTCAGATATTGTGGAGTGGACTGTAATATTCTCACAACTTTTCAAGGATTTCAGTGAAATGTAGAATTTATAGTGGAATACTTAGGGCTGACTATGCCTCTGGCCCCCAAGAGCAGGCAGTTTTTCTCCTCTGCCAGTTGGGTCTCCCAGCAGAAAAACAGAAAAGATGGCTTGTTTGAGGAAAGCAGAAGAAAATTCTGTGATGTCTTATTCAAAGACAGTTTTGCAAAAGTATTAGGGAAGCATAGAAGGATTTGGAGGGAGAGGTGTTATAAAGTAGATCTGCCTTGAGAAGGATCATCCTGGCTTCAATGTAGCTCTAAAATAATAATAATTAGTAATAATAAAAACTAGACACAGAAAGGCCAGTGTGCAGGTTATGTCCATAACCCAAGCCCAAGATAGTCAGCTCTGCCTTCTGTTATTCTCAAATATCCTGCACTTCTCTGGCATAATATCTGGCACTTTCTTCAGTGCATGTGCTACTCACTAAACTATAAACCTAGCAAAAGAACAAACTGAATGTTACTTATTGCTATATCCCTGGTGCCTAGTCCTATTTCTGGTATAAAAATTAGCTGCTAAATAAATAGTTGTTAAATCAGTGTACAAACAAATAGAACTAAATGGAACTGCTATGAAATTATTCTCAGAGTCCTCAAATTTTTCTTTGGAATAGACTAAAAAGATAAATATCTAACTTCATGGATGATTTGCTGTTCCTTTTTATTGCTGGAATTTATACTCGTGAAATGAGTGATTGAGTTTATCTCAATGTCATTAACACCATTTGGTGGTTCTAGATTTGTTCTCCTTTTTACAGATGAAAGACTGAGAAGCTCAGAGAGGGGCTGAGTAACTTGCCAGGGTCACCCAGTCAGTAAAGGAACAAGAACTTAACCCTCGCCCTGGCTAGCTGGAGCCCATTTCCTTACTTACTCTGCTATATTTTAGACCAAATGGGCCAACTAGAGAAAGCTTTGTGAAAGTCATGGCATTTAATTGGCTTCCTCAAGGGAAGGTGAACTCCCACATAAAGTTTGAGATGGGGATATGACATTCCATTTCTGGAGGGAAAACATGAACAGAATCCAACATCTGGAGAATTCCTAGTACCTTGGGAGAAGAGTGAGAAAACCAATATGGCTTAGGTATATAGAACTTGGAGAGAAAAGAAGGAGTTAAAAGTGGGACATCCATTTCAAGAAATGGGTTAGAGCCAGATGTGGTCAGGCCAATGCGGTCCAGGAGAGAAGAGAGCCACTGCAGCTTACTAAGAGGAGACGGCTGGAGCTGAGTGAATGGGCATTGTTCCCGCCTGGACCTTGTAAAGGTAACTTTGGGAAAGCCATCTCCTTTGCTCATTAGTTTCCTACCTTTAAAAGAGCAGCATATTAATTCAGTCCCCTACCTCAGCTTGTTAGGAAAGTAGCCTAGTTAATTAAAACAACTTTACTCAACATAATTACTACGACAGGTTTTCCTTTCAACTTCATCAGTGGGTATAAAAACTAGGATTGTTTTCCTCTGCGAGTTTCTCTGCTTCTGGCTTTTGTGACCTTTTATTTACTTAAGGCCAAGATTCCGCTAGTTCATGAAATCATACCCTGGACAGATGTATCATTTGTCTCTTCATTACAAGACCAGAAAAAGATCCATCTGGCCTTCTTGGTTTCTAGCCATCTTTAGAATCCTCTTGGCTCAGGAGTCACAATTAGTTGTAGATCTTAGTGGGAAGGTTTGAAGCTTGCTTCTGGTTCTCCAGGTCTTACAGAATTAAAGGAAATAATGTGGGGGCAGGAGATATCTGCTCCTTCCAGTTGTTCCTCTCTCCTGTTTCCTTAATATTAGATGTTCACCAAGCTTGCCTGAAAGGAGGTTACAAGCCAAAACACGCACAAAGTTGGGTGAGGTCTGGAACACAGAACCCCAGTGTCGGCAAACAGCAACCCCCCACCCCAGCCCAGAGGATTTTGACATTCACATTCCCACATCAGTGTGCATATGATACGGTTATACACTAAACATCAAATATAAGCTATGGAAACAATATGGAAAACACTCCTTGTGTATTCTAAAACATGGTAATTGAAACCAGACTTTGGATCCTTATTTCTTCTAAATCCAGGGGAAAGTTCCTTATCCTTCAGAAGAAAGAAATGTGATCAAAGTGTTTTTTTCTTGGACTTGGAAGATACTGTTCAGCCTCAGCTACATCTTGTCTGTTTGTGCCCCCATGTCCCCCCACCCCTGTCTTTTCTGCCCCTCTTTCACAGATTTCCTCATCCCTCCCGAGCAGACTGCCCTACGCTATCTCCACTCACGGCGACATGACCTACAGGAACACACACAAGTGTTATTTCCTCAGTAGGCTGGGCTTTCAATAATGTTCAACTGTTTAGGTTGGAGCTGTGGACTGACTTTGTCAAAAGCCATCTGGTGCTGAGACAAAACTGGGGAGAAGAGAGCAGAGCTAAGATCCGCAAGATGTGTGGTGAACCAAAGCTGTGAGTTTAATGAGGAAAGAAGAGATTAAGGGAGTTCTGGCTTTTTTGGCAAAAGCCCCAGTTGAACACAGGAATACCCAGAGGCAAAAGCAACTCAACCTACGATAAATTAATAAAACAGCCTATTGTCTCCGGCTTTGTTGTCAGCACAGTAGAAGAGGCCGCCTCTCAGTTTCCAGGAAACAAGTTCTCCTCCCAGTTTTGCACGTAGGCATATGCCCAGCCTCCAGGGATCACAGAGGATGAAGTGCTCTCCATAGGCCTTTCTCAGCCGTCTGGTAAACTGGTGATGCGTAGTGTTTATAGCAAAGATCCTTTCTTTTTGGGAAGGAATTTTGCACATCTTCCCCATGTGAATTGCCAGTGTTTCTGAGTGTTCGTCAACATAAAATTAAATCGTAAATTAAAAGCTATACGGCAAATAAATAGGTAAGAAAAATAGTCTCGATTTCTCCTTCAAAAGTTTCCCATGATTGAAAAAGTAAAATATCTTCAAGTGAACATCCATGAAAGTCATTTGCCCTCCTTAATCCAACCATCATACAGAATCAAAATATGTTTATTCAAATGGAATTTCTATTCAAATATTTTTGATGTGGAATTAGTCTTGTAATTTCAAAATCTTCTATCTTTAAAAAAATACTGCAATGACTCTGAAAGACAGAGAAAGTGAGAAAAACTAGTTGTACTTGATAATAAGCTGACTGCATTCATCTCCAGCCAAGAAGCCAAGACAAATAGAGCCCTAACAGCTTTTTGGTTTTTGTTTTAAGATTTCATTTTTAAGTAATCTGTATACCCTATGTGGGGCTCGAACTCACAACTCCAAGATCAAGAGTTGCACACTCTTGGGGCGCCTGGGTGGCTCAGTTGGTTAAGCGACTGCTTTCGGCTCAGGTCATGATCCTGGAGACCCAGGATCAAGCCCCGCATCGGGCTCCCTGCTCAGCAGGAAGCCTGCTTCTCCTTCTCTCAGTCCCTCTGTTTGTGTTCCTTCTCTCGCTGTGTTTCACTCTGTCAAATAAATAAATAAAATCTTAAAAAAAAAAAAAGAGTTGCACACTCTATCAACTGGGTGAGCCAGGTGCCCCCCCCACAGAGCCCTACTAGTTTTGAACAGCCCTAAACAAGCCAATGCACTGGAAAGAAGTATAAAATCTATAAAGAACTTATCAAACTCAACACCCAAAGAGCAAATAATCCAATCAAGAAGTGAGCCGAAGACATAAACAGACATTTCTCCAAAGAAGACAACCAAATGGCCAACAGACACATGGAAAAGTATTCACCATCCCTCAGCATCAGGGAAATACAAATCAAAACCACAGTGAGATACCACCTTACACCAATCAGAATGGCCAAAATTAACAAGTCAGGAAATGACAGATGTTGGTGAGGATGCGAGGAAAGGGAACCCTCCTACACTGTTGGTGGGAATGCAAGCTGGTGCAGCCACTCTGGAAAACAGAGCTCAAAAAGCTGAAAATAGGGCGCCTGGGTGGCTCAGTTGGTTAAGTGACTGCCTTCTGCTCAGGTCATGATCCCGGAGCCCCGGGATGGAGCCCCAGATCAGGCTCCCTGCTCGGCAGGAAGCCTGCTTCTCCCTCTCTCACTACCCCTGCTTCTGTTTCCTCTCTGGCTGTGTTTCTCGCTGTCAAATAAATAAAATCTTAAATAAACAAACAAATAAATAAATAAGCTTAAAATAGAGCTACCCTATGACCTAGCAATCACACTACTGGGTATCTAACCCTAAAGATATAAATGTAGTGATCCGAGAGGGCACATGCACCCAAATGTTTGTAGCAGCAATATCCACAATAGCCAAACTACAGAAAGAACCTAGATACCGGTCAGCAGATGAATGGATAAAGAAGACATTATATATATATATATAATATATATATATATATATATATATATATATTGGAATACTATGCAGCCATCAAAAAGAATGAAATCCTGCCATTTGCAACAACCCAGATGGAACTGGATGGCATTATGCTGAGCAAAATAAGTCAATCAGAGAAAGACAATTATCATATGGTCTCTCTGATATGAGGAATTTGAGAGGCAGGGCAGAGGGTCATGGGGGATAGGGAGGGGGAAAAAATGAAACCACACGGGACCGGGGAGGGAGACAAACCATAAGAGACTCTTAATTTCAGGAAACAAACTGAGGGTTACTGGGGCAGGGAGGGAGGGGATAGGAGGTCTGGGTAATGGAAAAAATAAAAATTAATAAAAACAAAAAGATTTTAAAAAAAGAAATGGACATGTTCATACTGGGTAAGCTCATCATATGGATTGTGACATAGATGAGAAAGTCAGGGTACATGAACTGGCTCCTGTTTTGGTAAGGGTAGAGTTGAAAATAATCTACAGCGGATATGCTAATATAAGACTCAAAGCAGCAGTCAACACCAGTAATAGAGGCAGAGAGGGACAGCTTAAGTAAGTTGTGAACCTAAGATGTGAACACCCAAGTGGGGAAGTAAGAACTTTGGACACAACAGTAGAAAGGACTATGAAAATGTAGTTGGGCTAAATATTGCTTTTTCCCCATTCTCGCAGGGATTTGGAAAGCATTCCTGGTCTGTAGCAGATGGGGGACTCTGAAGGGGAGAGATGGAATAAAGCAGACACCTGAGGGAGGACAAAGAAGGGCAGGGCACCCCTGGAAGAGGAGCCAGAAGGAGCGAGGGAGGCTCCCATTGTGCCTTCCATTTAGGCTTCAGCAGAAGATAAGGAAATCTAAGCCACGTCAGTGAAGGGAGGACAGCAGGAAGGCCTTTCGGGAGAGATCTGTGGTGTGGATTCACTCAATGTTGATGAGAGAGTGGCTCCCCAGAGACAGATAGTGAGGTAGACACTAGTTATTAATGGAATCAGGATGAACTCAGGGAGTGTCCTTTGTAATCATTTAAATTCCAGGAAATAGAAGAGCTTCAGATCATCAATATAACTAGATTATTTAAAGCCTATTTTCAAGAAAAAGACGAGGTCTACAAAAATTAACTTGTGGCAATTCTGTTTAGCAGGCCAAGGCCAATGTTTCAGTTCTTCAAAACTGACAGTGAAAATAAGTCATTTGTACTCAGGTAAAAGGATATTGTAATATTTTAACAGTTGTGGAAAATTAAAAACACAATTGGAATTTATACATGGAGAAACATGTGAGAAAAAATTATACAGAGAGAAGTAGATTTAAGTGCCAGTGTACTTTTCCACTATAGATGGAAAAGGTACAACAAGACAGCCAAAGTCATGATGGAAGGATGAATGGAAAGGGAGGGATGGATGGATGGATGGATGGGTAAACAGGTCAAACGACTAATGGGTAATTGCAAAAGATAGGGCAATGTGCAAAAAAAAATCTATGTAGGCATTTTAAGAGAATAAGTCTCCAGTTTCACGTCTTTTTAAAAATAGAATTTTATACCGTGTCTGTGATGGCAAAACTAAAACATATTTATGCAAATAGTCCAATTCACATCAAAATGAGAAGAGGCCTACAGAGCTGGGCCAGTTAACATGAATGAACAACTAAGCCAGTAACATTTGCCAAGATGAATTTACAGAAGGCTCCAGAGGTTATAAGAGGAGAAGGCAGAGAACAGACTTCCGGAAGAAAATGAGAAAAATAAAGGTGGTGAATTTAGGATTTAGGAGTGAGAGTGGGAGGGTCAGAGAGCAAAACATTCTAATAAGTGCAGGAAAAAAGAAACCTAGCAGGAATTACAGAACTTGGGAAACAAAACAGAGATGCATAGATACACATTACAAGAAGTGAGTTTTGTTTTGTTTTGTTTTGTTTTTTAAGACATGCCAGCCTGTGGGCCAGAGAGGGTGCTGGCTGCCAGCCTCCTGAAGCCTTTGCATGTGCTGATGTGCTGATCCACCCCGCTCCAAGGTCTGGCCTTCAGCCTTTTGAAAAGCTGGATTTTGTCAGCACTGGGACTAGGTCCAAAGCCCAGGCTCACAGAGATATATAAACCAGAATGCTGATGTATACACGCACAAGTACACTCTTTCCCCCAGACAGTCTCCAGAGGGAAGCAAACAACTGGAAGATCACTTGGTGAAGATGGCACTGGCCCAAGAGAAGTCCTAAAAGCCAGAAGACAGAGCACATGGGTTTGTCACTTGCCAGATATGTGGCCTTGAGCACTTGATTTAATCTGTGTCTCAATGTTCTCATCTGTAAAATGGGATATTCCAGTTATCTATTCCTATGGATCATTCTAAAATTTAATTACTTAACTCAATCTCTCTCTTTTTTTTTCTTTTGAATCTGCCATTCAGCAGGACTTGGCAGAGACAACTCACATATATAGCATGTGGCATTTGTTAGGGTGGCCCAATGTGGGGCTGGAGGATCCATTTACAAGATGGCAAGTTGCTACTGACCGGTGTTTGGGGCTCAGCTGGGACTATGGTCCCACGGTTCAGTTCTTCAATGTGGACCTTTCCATAGGCTTCTTTCTAAGGCTTCCTTAAACTTTGGTGGATGGGTTCTAAGAGCAAGCATCCCTGGGGACAGAGAGTAAAAGCTGTCCATCTCCTAAGGCTTGTGCCCAGAAAAGGTCACAAGCCATATTCTATTAGCCTAGCAGCTATAGTGCACAGATTCAAAAAGGGGAGGACATAGGGCCATAGACCCCTCTCAATGGGGAACATGTCAAAGAATTGAAGGGTGATGCTTGAAAACTGCAAGGGTCCGCCCTCTGGCCACACATTACTGACATTCTCCTCACGTGTAAAAAACACTCACCCTCCCGAGACCCCCATTATGGCATCAAACTTCTTTTTGTTTTGTACTGTTTCTGTCTCTTCAGGCCAAGCTGGTATTCCACTAAACAATTTTCTTACAAACATTGTGGGTTTTGTGTAAATCAGATTGGGGTCATTCTCTTCAACAAAAGCCCTAACTGCAAATCTCTTCAAAATAAGTCCTTCTTTCCTTGGGCTCCTGGTGAGGCGGCCATGATATAAACACTCTTAATGATTCTTAGAAGCCTTTGTTTTTACTGAGGAGCATCTAAAAGGCATCTTTTCAAAACCTTAGAGGACCTTTTTGTCTGTCTGAAATGTTCTAGTAGGCACTGCTTTTAGATCCTTCTGAAGTCTTAACAAAGGATTTGATAGTCCCACCCTGGATTCGGTGTTTGGACTCAGGCCCTTTCTTCATTTGAGAATTGCATGCCAACTGGAGAAGCCAGGAGAGAATCCAGCAAGTCCTGCTTTCTTTATATTTAATAGTTTATTCTTTAGCTCCCTATCTCCTTTGCTTGTTTGTTTGTTTAAACACCGGCAGTGAGAAGAAACCAGGCAGCACTTCTAGTATGCTTCCTGGAAGTCTCCTTAGCTAGGGCATTCATTAGGTACATTTCTTAATTTCCCACACTACTTCAGGCGACCATGCTACCAAAGCTTCCACCACTGCATAACAAGGATCCCTTTCTTCTAGCTTCCAATAACATTTTCCTTAATTTCCTTTCTGCTCTCACCAGCAGCTTCCTCCAGGCTCTACAGGCTTCTGCTAACGCCCTCCCTGAAGTGCGGCCACCTTCTCCCCTCCAGCTGGTCTCAAACCAATTCCACGTGTTTTAAGTTTTTGATATACAGAGCCCCACCTATAGGTACCAAAATTATCTTGGTTTCTTATTAATCAATTCATAATGTATTAATAACTGTGTCCTAATAGAGCTATTGTGATGATCGCCTAGATTGTGCTGATGGCATATAATAAGGACTCAGTAAAGGTTTTCTGTTATTCAAATGCTTATAATGTATATTTGATGTATTGTTTGAGAATATTCAATATTGCTA
>PITA01031909.1:0-14589 GCA_004023965.1 Spilogale gracilis
AGAAGGCTGTGAAATTCTCCAGCCACCGTGATTCAATGCCTGGGGCTGGGGGGGGGGGTATGACGTGCACTAGGACTGGGGCTCTGCCCCTCACTTTGGCTAGTCTTGCCTTTGAGTCAGGGGTTGAGGTGGACCCCAGGGGTGCCCAGGCAGAGAGCTGAATGATAGCAAGAATCAAGGTAAATATTTGGTCAAGAATAAGAAGACAAGGAGGGCAGGTGCATTCTTGGGTCTGAGGGGGGTGGTGCCAGGGAGAACACTTGTCTCATTTAGTGGCTCCATCCTGGGAGGGACCCTTCTCATCCTGGGGGCTGGGGAAGGAGGGGCACCCCGATAGCCTGGGGCAGAGGACAGCAGTGTCCTTGTACCCTGCCCCAGGAAGCTGTGTGCTGTGCCAGGCGGGTCCCAGGGGCTCTCTCCCTGAATCCTCACCGAAGCCCTTGGAGGGAGGGACTCTTACCATCCCCATTCTGTAGATGGGAAAGCTGAGGGTTAGTGCTGTGCAGACGCGGGCCCAAGAACCCAGGATGGCCCTTCCTTCCCAGCCCCTGCCGCCAGCCCAGGCTCGGGGAGGGTGTCTGCCGGGGTTTTCAGACTGGCTCCTGCTGCAGGAGGACCAGGAGCAAAGGGCACCAGTTCCCAGGGCCGGCTGCCCCCCATCGCCCCAGCGGCAGACCCGCGTGGGGCCTCCGGCGCCAGCTCCAGCGGGCGGCCCAGCCTGACAGACCGTGTGAAAGATGGTGAAGTGTTATTAACAAAGGCATTGATTTTCCTATCTCTGCTTTATGCATTTTATTAGCCAAGCACTTCACCGCGTGACCACTCAGCGCCACGCTGGCTGGCGATGAATCTGAGACGCCCGGGCACGTAAAACGGAATTGACCACATTGCTTATGCGCCAACAACAAAAATAACAGGCAAAAGTGTAATAAAATGAATAGCACCCGGCAATGGCCATAAAAAAATATTACCCAGGGGACTGAGGAATTTCCTGGGCTGTGAAGTAGTTCCACGAGGGGGTCGCGATGCTGGAGGGATGGCGATTTCGATCTCTCTGGAGTTGGCCCGGCCGAGCCTCCTCTCCGCTGGGTCATGAGTTTGGCCACATCAGACTGAGCTGGACACCGCTGGCTGGGCCTTTTTCCAGCTGGGGTGTGGGAGACATGAACGAGGTGCTTAGAAGCAGATCCCCGGAGTCAGACTGGACTAAAGCCCATGCGTTCGGGCTGTGTGACCTTCCGGCATCTCTGACCCTCTCTGTGCCTGCCTCCTTGTGAGGATGGGTGAGGGCAGCCCTTCCGCAGCTCCAAGTCCCAGTTGCCTGTAAAGAGTAGCTGGGGTCGTTCTGCTTGTGACTGGAGAAGAAAGGCCTTCCTGTGTGACTTTCTGAGTGTTCGGCCACCTGGTTTGGAGGCAGGGGGATGGCCGAGATGACCTCTTCTCCTGTGGAACTGATGACCTGCGCTTGGCCCACAGGGCCTCCTGTCCCCCAGGCCCCACTCGGGCTCCCCTAAATCCTCACTAATGACTGTGCTTAATGAACAGCAACGCCTCAGGAGAGGTAGGAAAAGACGCGCCCAGAATCTATATATGGATTCCTACATCTCCCCTGGCTCTGAACAGTGTGAGAGCTGCTGGGGGGAGGGGTGGCTGTGGGGACTTCCCAGGGGCGAAGACTCTGGGCCCCACATGGAGCAGGAAGAGTGCCACCAGCTAACTTAGCACCTCAGAGCCCGGGGGGCAGCCGCGGCAGCACCCCCCTGGTGACCAGGCCCAGTTCTGCCCCTCCTACTGGCCTTGGCGCAGGTGAGAGGGCCCCTCTAGTGCATCCGAGGCATTGAGTGGACGGAACACTGGTCCCGTGGCCCCTCCTGTTGCTGGCCCAGCTCCGTGGGTACTTCCCACCCTATCACCTTGTTTCTTGGACACAGTCCTTTGGTGAATTACAGTGGCTCCTTTCGTGGGTGAGGGGACAGATTCAGAGAGGCGTTCGGGTCATGCCTTCCTCTCTGGCAGTGGCTCTGAGACTTCAGAGGGTGAGTGGTGGCCTAAAAGGAACCTTCTGGGCTCTGCCTCCTGGCAGCTGTTCATTCCAGCGGTCTAGGAATTTTCATTTTGACAAGCTCTCCAGGAAATTCTGACCCAGGGGAGTCAGACAAGAGCATAAAGGACCACTCTTAGGGGCTCCCGGGTCGATAGTCCTGTGCCCTGCTCTTCTCAGCAGGTGCAGGGAGTGGCAGGAGGTACCCCATCTCCTGGTGCTGCCCCAGTCCCGGGACTCATGTCTTTCTCCTTGCATCTTCGGGGGCCCGATGATGCCCCCAGGAGCCAGGAGCCATAAGCCCCAAGTTGGGGGAGTTGAGGGCTTAGGAGCTCCAGGTTGGGACTGGAGGAGGCAAGATTTCAGAGCCCCCCTCTGTGTCTCCGTTAGTTACTTAACCTCTCAGCCTCAGTTGTCTTGTCTGCAAAGTGGGGAGAATGATCCTTCATTGAAAGGGTTATTCCAGCTGAGGGCAGCTCGCGGACCCAGAAGCCAGGGCTCTTATCAAGCTTATCCTTTCCCTCCCAAAGGTGAGGCCCAGGTTTTGAGATAATCTGGAAGGATCCTGGAGAGTGTCTGCACTGGGCTTGAACTCATATCTCACTGATGCCAGACTCTTTGTTCTCAAGTCCAATTGCCTTTAACTTGGGACCCAGCAATGGACAAGGCAGGTGCGGGCTCTGACTTCTTGGGGATCCTAGTGTGGTGGGGGAGGCGTGCCATCAAACAGGCTATCTCAAAATAGTGGTCAGCTGTTATGCGGGAGGCTGGGAGGCTGTGGGAACCCAGGAGGGGCCTCTGGCTAAATCTTGGGGAGGTAGGGAAGGTCAGGGAAGGCTTCCTGGAGGAAGAGGCATCATAGGTAAGACTTGAAGGATGAGATGGGCTTAGCCAGGCAAGAAAGTTTGAGAAAAGATTAAGGCTGAGGGTACAGGGGTGTGAAGGCCTAGAGGTGAGGGTTTGGGGAACTCTCCCTCGCCTAGGTTATAGTGTGTGAATGGGGGCTGCTGCAGATGGGCCGGGAAGGGACCGTGGGGGCCGCTCCAGCCGGAGCCCTCTTCTGTGGCTTGGCCTTTCTCTGACACCCATGCCCCACCCAGGGAGACTCTAATAGCTTTGCTTGTGTCTTTTATCTTATTTTGTGATTAATTTCTTTTCTTCAAGGTGATTTCAACTTCCTGAAAACACTCTCCCCATCACCTCCCTGAGCCTAGAATAAATACCCAGACCCACTTTGTCAACTGGGGGAAGAAAACAGCTTGGTTATTACACAGTAACTACTGTGGAATTACCTGATTGTTTATATTTTTCTTGCTACGTAATTGTGTTTGGCCTTAGCATGTAAATTGGGCCATAATTACTGTATAATTTATAGTTTTTATATCTTATAACAAGTTAGTGTCTAAATCACACACCCCCATGTAAATACTTTAAAATTATTCAGTAATTACTTATTTACATTATAATTAAAAATAAGTAATTAGCATACATTTACAAAGGATTTACATACTTATTTCTGAATATCTGTTCGAGGCAGTGCTAGTGAAATCTTTTGCTGATAATAAAATGGAGACACAGGAAGGAAAAGCTTTCCCAAGCTGGGAAAGGGGACATGGCTTCAGGGTCCCCGTGGCTTCTCAGAGCCTGGTTCTGAGGTGAGGGGAATTTGGGGATTGGGCCCCAAAACATCTTTCTGGATAAATGAGAACTTTGGGGCAGGAGAATTTGATCTTGTTTTCCAGGAGAGTAAAAGTTGGCTTTGTGGCAGCGTAAGGTCGCGGTGGACAGTGAACATACTTCCCGGGGATGCCATGAGGAAGATGCCACAAATAGGGCTAACACCTGGAAGACCCCCCACTCCCTGTCTTGACCCTGACCCTCCTCCAGGAAGGCCTCAGGGATGGAGCTGAGAACAGTTGCTGTTGGGTACGAGCTTGACACACATTGTCTCAATCCCCACAGCAAGACATTTGAGTCACTCCCATTTCGTAGATGGAGAAATAGAGACTCACAGCAGTGAATGAACTCAGCCGGGCTCTAGGGTCCTGGGGGCCAACGAAGGCCATGGGGCATAGCTGGTGGTGATGGCGAGCTGTCCACCTCTACCATCCGGTTCCCAGACCCCGGTATCCTGCCTGTTGGAGACACTGCACCAGATAATGAAATAGGAATTTGACAATGACCATGGCCTTTCACCTCTTAGGTCTTTGAAGTAGCCCTGATCTTCTTGCCTTTTCCCTGGGGTAGTAGGATTATTTTTGATTCTTTATCTTGGCTGGGGGGAGGGAGTATGGAGCTGCAGGGGTTTCTACTTGGTCTTTTCTACTCTACTAGCTCTTCCCATGTAGATTAAGAGGCCGATGTGAGGCTCCGGCCAGCTGCGAGATATGGCCTTCCCAAGGACACATTTGAGAACTGGTACAGTGATCCCCCAGGGGGCCTGCTAGGAGGTGGCCTGGACCAGGCTCCTGTTTCTGGCCTACCCCCAATGTGTCCCTCCTTTAGCAGGGAGACCCCGCTGGCTCCTTAAGGTCTTGGGTACGAGGGTCACTGTGGGTTCTATGTCCACCAGCCCTGAGCACCCCATTTCCACAGTTACTTTCTGGCCACCTAAGGACATGTCTGTGGGTCCCTTGTGGACAAGTGGAGCATCACTGCTCTAAACCCTGGCTATGGTTTTGCAGGATCCTTCCTCCTGGGGACTAGCTTCTCCTTCAGGTTCCGTGTCTGGAAACCAGTCAAAGGATTATGATTTCCCATTCTTTCCTAATCTTTTTTGAGTATTAAGAGTAAGGAACAGCTTGTTGGCTGTTCATTTATCCCGACCCTAGGGACACTGGGACCACCTGCCGCCACAGGGACCAGCTGCCCACTAAGGTGACTGAGTCCGCTTGGTCCTGGAGATCACGGCCTGACACCTGCCCCCTCCTATTAAAGGACTCCCACCAAGGGGCCCAGTTCGGTGACATCACCTCCACCCAGCCACCCTGGGCTTGACCTTTGACCCCCTTCTCAAGTCCGTCATGGAAGTTTGGGCATCTTTGTTTATTGGCAGCCATTACTTCGCTCAAGCTCCCAAGAACCATCCCAACTGGTCTTGGGGCCCTTGCCAGGATAGCAAACCTGAGTGCTTGGGGAGTGTCTCTTGTAGACAAATCTAGACAGTTTTCAGCTCCACCTGCTTTGATCCAGCCCCGCAATGCATTCCAGGCTCCTGCTTATGCATACTAGCCAGGACCTGAAGCTCCTCTGGTGTCCAGGCCCTCCTCTCCCTAAGATGTCTTCTAGGACTTTGGGCCCATTTGAGACTTCTGAAGAGTTTTCAAGCAAGGGTGGGTGGGTGTGCTCTTCCCTAACAAAGGATATGGCCCTCTTCTGCAGACCTACCGAGTTCAAGGGGGTCAGAGATTCAAGATTCTCAAAGGCATTTCCCCAGATACCCCCACTGCAAGTTGCTGGGTCCCAACTCCTTCCCTGTAATGACCGGGCTTTGGCTAGGATAATGGGACCCTGATGTTCAGCGGCTCTTGATTAGGTCCTGAGCACTGTCTTCAGCTTCATCTGCTCCGGCTACAGGAGACAGGCTTTCTTTGAGCACTGTCAAGAAGACGTTCTAGCTTTCACATTTGCTTTGAACTGGTGGCCAACTGCTTTGAGCTTGTCTCTCTCTTCAGGGCACTTGGGCCTTTAGCAATAACCCGTCCAGTTCTATAAAACCCTTGTGATTACGATTTCCCCTCAGACAGAAGAACTGTGGTGCAAGCTAGGATGTCCACGGTCCCCTGTACCCTATCCGAGTTCAGGGCTGAGATGATGAAGACCACACACTACAGCGCATCGGGGACAGTCAGCTCTCTGTTTACCAACAGCGATGGTGTCCTCATCATCAGGCAGCTGGCGAAGGATATGACTCATGAGTCCCATGCTTGGGATCTGCCTTCTAGCCCCTCTCAGCTGTGTCTTGGGTTGGGTTCCATAGATGCCAAAACTGAGCCAGGGATTTGGGGTCACAGGGTTCCTGGAGGGAGAGCTCTCAGGAGGAAGGGAGTGGGGAAAGAGGACGGGCAGGTGAGGGGCAGAGCAGGGGTCTCGACTAGAGTCTAGCCTCCTCCTGCTTCCATAGCAGGCCCTGAGTGTGAACTGATCCATAGAGGTGTCCCTCCTTGAGGCAAGGGGATCCGGTCTTTTGAACTCCCATAACATGTGGTCACTCCCTGGGGTGAGGGAATATAAGCTTCCAGCTGAGGATAGTTCTCCAGAGAAAGGGGCAGCTATGAGCTCTTTTCAGCAGCTAATATGTTCTTGGTGGGGGGACACTAGGTATCCTGCCCGGGAAAGGGAATGCAGGCAGGGTTACTGCGTTCCACACCCCCTTCTGGGGCCCAAGGCTAGGGGTCCTCTCTCCCTGCTCTTTTCCTTCATTTTCCCTCTCAACTGAGGAAAAGATAGCCCAGATTGTGAAACCCTGGGTGTGTGAAGGTGCTTCTTGGTTGATGAGCGTGTGGACTGGGAAGTGTCTGTGGGGTTTTGTTAAGGCAGCAACCATCTGGGGGCCTCTTGAAGACACTCTGTAAAAGTTAGGTCTCCTGCCCCTTGGTCTAGAGGTAGAAACTGCCAGTCATCTACTTCACCTGGGAAAGGCCTGAGAAGTGTTCCTTTCGACTGTAGGACAGGGTTGGGGAGACAATGTGACTGGGCCACTTACCCAAGACATGTGACCTTGGGTAAGTCATTTCCGCCTTCAGAGTTTCCTTACGGTGAAATGGGGGCCAGAGAAGATGATGTCTGCCTCCTAGTATTATAGGGAGAATTTGATTCATTCAAGGCTTTAAAGTGCTTAGAATGTTGCCTGCTACCACCTCATGGTCAGTGTATTGCCATTTCCATTCTGGGTCTGAGGTCTTTACCCTGCTCCTCCAACAGGCAGGACCCAAGACCTATGGGTAAGAAAGGACCAAGATCCCAGCCTCTGTTCCCCAGGAGTCTCAGGTGGGGAGGTATCTCGGAGAGATCTGACCGAGGCTCAGAGGCAGACCAGGGCGACCAGGCCGCTAATACACAGTTGCTCAGAGGAAAGGGAGGGCCTAGCCTCTAACTCCAGCTCAGCACAAGGTCCTCACCCAGGTTGTGGGGACCAAGGGTGTAGGGGAAGAGCTGGTTCAGACACTGTTGTGGCTGTGCTTAGGTGCTTCTCTGGTCCCAGCCAACACGACGTTGTGTTATGCTTTGCGGGTCGGTGGATGAGCCTGGGAGCGCAAAGGAAAAAAGCCTCTAACCTGGGGGCTACTTGTCCTGGCAGAGCCGGGGAGGCAGCGCCAAGAGTAAGGAGTACTGGGCAGGCATGGTTCCTAAGCTGTGCAGGTCCCGTCTCCAACAGCGACACTGTGTGGCCGAGAAAAGCAACAGCAGTTGGTACTGTCGGCTTGGTATTCTTTTCTGCAGATTGGATGGACTGTATATGGAAGGGTTCTTAGGGGTGTGTGTGTGTGTGTGTGTGTGTGTGTGTGTGTGTACACGCACGTGCGTGTAGCAGAAAATCCTTCAGAGGAAGAGGTTGAATGTAGAATAGGGCATGTGGAAACTCAATTAATTAATGGGACGAATAGGAGAGATTTGACCGTATTTTGCAACCTAAGTTAGGAACCCGTACTATATTGATTCCCTGTGTGTCTCCATGTGAGTTGGGGTGTAGGACGGTGGGTGTGATTGTGCCTGTGTCTGTTCTGAATAGGGAGATGTTTCAGAATCAAGAATGAATTGCAGAATGAGGGAGCAGAGTGGGGCTTTGAGGGTGATCTAACTGAACTGCTGCTGCTGTTTGCGGGCTGACTTTCAGAAGGAATGAGCAATGTTGCCACGGTCATGCACCAGGTGATCAGCGGTGCTCTACTGAAATGTAGGAGCTTCCTGACTCCCGGGTTGGGACGTTTTATTTTATCACTACTGTAAAAATTTTGAAAAGTATCCCAAAGCTATTACAGAAAGCTCTCTTATTCTGTCCCATGAACACCTTACATGATCATAGTACATTACAAAACTGAGAGACTGGCATCGTATGATACCATCCACCCAACTGCGGACGGGGCATTTCTGCAGTTCTCGAATGTCCCGCCCCTGTGCCAGGATCCAGGCTGAGACGCCGTGTTACCTTTAGTCTCCTTAGTTTCTTCCAGTCTCTGAGAGTCTCAGTCTTCTCTTGCCTTTTATGGTTTTGACCCTTTTGAAGATTTCACCATTTATATTAGGTCCCCTCCAGCTCTAGTCAAAGAAACAGCATGGACACATCATCATTTCCATGAGTGATTTCAGGCTTATAGATATAAACATGTCTCCACATATTATGTCCTTTAAGTATATTATGTGTGTCGGGAGGGAGGCATATGTATTTGGACATGAGAATGTTCACCGTGTGTATTATGGTGTTTTTTTTTTAAGATTTTATTTATTTGACAGAGAGAAACATAGCCAGAGAGGGAACACAAGCAGGGGGAGTGAGAGAGGGAGAAGCAGGCTTCCCGCCGAGCAGGGAGCTGGATGTGGGACTCAATCCCAGGTCTCCAGGATCATGACCTGAGCCGAAGGCAGTCGCTTAACCAACTGAGCCACCCAGGCGCCCCTGTTATGGTTTTTATACTTTGGAAATCACTGCCCCAGAATCCTGCCTCACTGGCCAGCGCAGACTCTGAAGCAAGTTCCAGAGAAGGGGCAGGCAGGCGTTTCTGGAGTGAGCTGGGGTTGGTGCCATGGTGAGTGATGCCTGGGACTGTGCTCAAGATGGGGGCACAGGGACCCCAGGGGTGGCAGGTGAGGCCCCAGTGCCGGGAGATGGACACAGGTAGGAGCCTGCTTCCTAACCTCTGGTCAAGTTTCTCACGCCTACAGTTAGAGCTCCGGTGTGCCCTATGACCCCTTCCCCCAGCAGGGGAGAGGGCAGCCCATGGGAGCAAGCGAACATGGGCACGCACTTCTGTGGACACTTCATGCATGTTAGATGAGCATGGGTGCCCTCACACATGTCCACACATGTGAACGAGTGACTCTACCCCTCACCGGCTGCGTGACCTTGAGGACATTACTTAACCTTCCTGTGTCAGGATGCCCCCAGTTCACAAGTGCAGGGTAGCAGGATAGGCAGGACTCGCCAATATCCTTGCGGTCCTCTGCATTTCCCAGGCTCCCTTGCAGCTGTGTGTCTAGTCCCTACGACGGAGAGCAGGGTGGCACTTGTCTCTTCGTGGTTCAGAGGCGGTTAGGACCTTGTGTGTATCTCTTTTCCCTTTCCTGCCTTGGTGGCCTTGAGGCCGCCTGTTCCACCTGGGACAGGACTGTGCCACGAGGCAGAGGAAGGCCAGCGGCCCTTACTGTGCTTTATGCGAGGAAGAAAGTCACACTGTGATGATCACTGAGATTGGGGGGCTGGTTTGTTTTCTTGTCCAATCGTGACCACCCAACATCGTAATCAGCCTCATGTTGTGCCAAGGGTAAGCGGGTCAGCGGGACTTTATGAATTAACTCATTATGGGGGTGAAACTGCACCTGCTTGCTGGGGCTTCGTGAAGATTCCATGCGCTGAGGTGTGAGTGATACCTAGTGAGTGCTCATAGAGGCCCCAGAAATAATTGTTCTTATCATTCCTTAATGAGACTGAATTTCTGGGGAGTTTAATTTCCAGACCTCACTTGGAAGGGTGACTTTAGCTACTTGAGCAAACAGCGTTTACTGAGCTGACCCTGAGCTCCGGGTGGCCGAGGCCCGCCGGGGGTGCAGCCCGTGAAGCCTGATGGCGGCCACGGGGAAGGGCCCTGCAGCACTGGGCGTGTGATGGCTGCTCCCACCCTCACTGCTGACCATGGGCAGCACCAGGGAAGGAGGAGGTCTGTCTCCCGCAGGGCAGTGCCTGCGGGCTGGGCTGCTGTTGGCGATGCTCAGCAGGCCTGGTCTTGGATGATGTGGGCATTGCTGTCCCTGTCTGCACACGGACTAGACCCTCTGGAAACCAAGACCCGAGCCAACCCCTTTATGAGCTATAGCATAGCAGTCTCAGTGTCCCCCAGGGGCAGGTTTCTTCATTCTCCATGTTAAGGACAAGGATGAGGCTCTGCGATGGGAAAGGGCTTGCCCGAGGCAGCACAGCATCCCGCTTCTGTCCACCATAGGTCGTCCTGTGGCCAATCAGATGGTCTGGAGCCTGCCCAGGGCAGGCCCACCTGCCAGATCTGCTGGACAGTCTCCTCAAGAGGGTGACGAGGACAGTAACAGGCATGGCCCAGGTGAAGAAGCAAATTTCAGAAAAGCGTGGATGGTGCAAGATCATCTTTATGAGAAGCGAGACCAGAAGCTCCTGTATATTTCCTGTGATCCACAGGCATGTGAAAGAACCGAGAAGAAGCAGGCAGGACACGCTCCAGGCTGGTTAAGTGTTGCTGCCAGAGGGTGACAGGTAGAGGGGGGAGGTGCTCTAGCCAGACTTTTACTCCGATGTTCACATCAAAAAAAATTTTTTTTAATAAACAAGTCTTTTTTTTAAAGATTTTATTTATTTGACAGCGAGAGAGATCACAGGCAGGCAGAGAGGCAAGCAGAGAGAGGAGGAAGCAGACTCCCTGCTGAACAGAGAGCTTGATATGAGGCTTGATCCCAGGACCCTGAGACCATGACCTGAGCCGAAGGCAGAGGCTTTAACCCACTGAGCCACCCAGGCGCCCCTCCCCCCAAATTTTTGTCATTGTTTTGTTTTTATTTTATTTTATTTATTTTTAAAAGATTTTATTTGTTTGACAGAGAGAAACACAGGTGAAGAGGGAACTCCAGCAGGGGAGTGAGAGAGGGAGAAGCAGGTTTCCCACCAAGCAGGGAGCCCGATACGGGGCTCGATCCTGGGACTCCCGGATCATGACTTGGGCTGAAGGCAGACACTTAACTGGCTGAGCCATTTCGGCATCCCTAAACAATTTTATTTTTAAAGTAGGCTCCATACCCGATGCGGAGCCAGTGTGGGGCTCAAACTCAAAACCCTGGGATCCAGTCGGACGCTGATAAACTGAGCCACCCAGGAGCACTGTTTACCTTTTTTTTTTTTTTTTGCAGTGAAATGTGTTCATATTTAAAAAAAAAAAGAATGTGTTCATATATTGCCTGTGTAATTAAGAATTCATTCACAGATTTTGAAAGGGTAAGAGTAAGCAGACGACAACCCTCGCAGGGTGTCAGTGTTTAGGACTGCCTTCCTGCCATGTTCACTCAGGCTCATCCTCTGTGCTCTGTCAGATGATCTGTGTGTTAACGTTGCACATTTTCTTGCCTGAGGCTTTTGCCCATGACGGTCCCTCTGTCTGGAACATGGCCCCCTCCCCTCCCCTCCCCCTCCATTATCGCCTGACTCCTTTTTGGCCTTAAGGTCTCAAACCAGGCATCCGCAGCTCTGGGATCCTTTCCCTGACCCTCAGTTTTGATTGGGGTCCCCTCCTCTAGGCTCTTGAATTCCCCCCACTGTAGCTTCTATTGGTCTTTATAAGCTCCACTTGTTTGCTTGTCAGTCTTTGTCGATGGATTCTGAAGCCTCGGATGTGGGGGCTGGGTGGCCCTGTTTGCCGCTTCACCTCCAGTACCTGAGAGCAGGAACTCAGTGTTTCTTGAACCAATGAATGGTTGAGTCACGGACATGTCAACAGCACAGATGTGAGTGGAATGATCACCTCCTTCTTTCTAGCCATCATATCTCTGTTGATACAGTCTGAAGTGGCACTAGCTTACCGGAGGCAGCACCTGGCTTGGGTCTCCGAGGGCTGGTTTCCATTTAGTTAAAAGCCACATCTTCCCTGTCACGGACCCGGGTACCCATCTTTCTTCCCTGTTCAAGGCTCTTTGCTATGCTCAGTCCATTGCTGGCTTTCTCTCCTGGCTTCTCAACTCCAGAAGAGCTCCTCTGTCTGTCCCCATAGGCTCTTCAAGGAGGCTGTGTCAGCTGGGGGTGGGGAGTAAACGGTGGGGAAAAGAGAAGAGAGAGCTCACCAGGCATGGGCCTTCTCAAACAGGAGGTCGAGGTGTATTCATGGCCTTGGGAGTGACAATGGCCCCCAGGCAGAGGCCCCTCTGGTTCTGGCCCCTTCAGTCCAGGGCCATGGCCTCAGAGGAAGGGCGTGGCCAGGGGCTGGGGCTAGATGCACCGCACCCAGCTGTCCCTGCAGCCCCATTCTAGTGGGTATTGCAAACTCGGGGATACCACAAACCCACCCCAGCCCCTCCCCCACTCCACCCAGACCCTGCCTCCCAGACCCTCCTCCCCCTACCCACTCCAGCCTTCCTGGGGAGCCAGGGAGCGGGGACAGGAAATCGCACACCAAGGCCCTATCTGATCCCCATAAGTTTGCACAAGCTTATGTAAATCACACAAAAACTGACAAGTTTTCCTATTAAAAGATAATTGTAATCAGGGTGCCGGCCGAGCGGCGTGGGGATGATTGGAGATGGACGGACAGCACGGAAAGATGGATTGTTTTAATTTGCACCAATTAAATTGAAGTTCATGGGATCATCTTCTTCAATCTTCATGAATACTTTATTTTCTGGCTGCTACAGAGCTATTAAAAAGAATGATTGAGGCACGCGGCAGGCCGGGTATATTTTATGAAATATCACCTTTAAAGAATTTGAGTACGCCATTTTCATAATGAGTTTTCTAGTACCTAATCCTCTTCTCTATTACTACATTTAAGAAGTGGATTGATCTGGGAAGTGCCGAGGGTACAGGTAATGATACGTTTTGCCAGGCGCAGGGCGTGATAATGGATCACGTTTTGGCAAGGAGAATAATGGGCGGGCACTGGGAGAGGTGGGTACAGGAGTTTGTGGTCCAGCCTGGGTGGGTGGGCCTTGCTGACTCAAGCTCCCACTCCTGGGTGACTGTCTGGGCCCCAGGCCTCCGGGTTCAGATAAGGCCTGGAGCTCAGAGGAGGGGTGGAGCAAGGTGGGAACCGGGGGGTCTGGGCCAGGCTCCGGGGGGACTGCGTCATCCCGAACAGTTTCTGATGCTCAGGTGTTTAGCCAAAGGTTTGGGTTTGGGGCAGATGGGGAGGAAGAGGAGTTCCGGGGCCCATGAAGGAATGAATGAGGTCCAGACAGCAGGACGGGGTCTGCCACAGCCCTAGCTGTGGGCCTGATCACGGCAACCCTGATCTTGACCTTGACCTCCTTCTCTAGGCCTCATCTCAGCACCGTGGTCTTTGGGTCTAGAGGGAAAGGCAAATGAGGAAGTAGCTCTCAGAGCAAGGCGAGTGTGGGCCAAGGGGTCCCCTCCAGGATGGATCCTGGGTCCTTTGGCATGGGGTCATGATGATGGGCAGAGGCAAGGACTTAGGAGTGACATGGCAGGTTGGGCCAGAGGAGCTGAACCTGAGCCATGGGCCTTGCTCCCTGGTCTCAGAGATACCTGAGGGTGTTGGCCTGGCCCTGATGGGCCCGGCCCTCGGGGGCACAGCTCCAGTGGCTTCCAGACGTCCCTGGCATTGGCCCAAGGAGGGGTGGGCACCAGGAATGCAGCAGGGAGAGGCCCCCCACCCCACCCCAGGCTGGGTCTCTGCTCCGCCACTTGGCTGGGCTCTCTTCCCCACACTTCAGCAGAAGCAGCAGCCATCATAATTAACCCTGCTAATTAATCAGGGCAGGACGGATTAATTGAGATCACAGGAGACCAGGAGAGCAGGTGCGGCTTCGGGGCTGATGGGATAACGAGCTCTCCTGGCGCCCAGGGGGCCCGGCCCTGCCTGGGGGAGCCCCGGGCTCGCTCAGCAGAGAACTGTGCCAGGTGGAGGCCCGAGGGACCCAGGCCTGCTGGGTGCCCTGGGCCTGCCCGGGCGGGCTCTGACGGGGCCAAGGCTGGCTGAGAGGACATACGAGTTTCACCCCCAACCCAGGAGCAAGGGGGCCCAGACTTCAGGGGCAGCTGGAACCCTGCGTGGCCCAGGTACAGTTCTCTCCCCACCAGAGAGCAAGTCTCCTGCTGCCCCAGAGGCCCCTGAAAAGGGACCCAGATTTGAGCTGAGCCCCCGGAGAGTGGTACTCCCCAAACTCTAGGAGGGATTGCTCAATGGGGTTTACAGCATGGGAGTGAAATGGTCATTTTAAGTTTTATTAAGGATCTC
Source organism: Spilogale gracilis (assembly GCA_004023965.1). Taxonomy (NCBI): domain Eukaryota; kingdom Metazoa; phylum Chordata; class Mammalia; order Carnivora; family Mephitidae; genus Spilogale; species Spilogale gracilis. Next base: position 14,182 of record PITA01031909.1, read on the forward strand.
TAGTGGTTTCCCTGTGGAAGAGAATTTGGAAGGTGCCCACCTGGAGGCAGGGGCCCCACTGAAGGGCTGCGGCCTCGGCCCAGGTGCGGGCTTGCGGCTGGGGGGGGGGGCAGTGAAGGTGCGGAGGGCTCTCGGCTACAGAACTTGCTCATGGATTAGACATGGTTCAGTGAGGGAGAGAGGTCAAGGGTAATTCCTCTCTGGCCAGGGTTGGGGAGCCTGGAGCAGGTTAGGAGGGGACGAAATGTGCAACCAGGTCTGGGTTACAACTTCCCTTCCCGGAGATCCCACCATCCTTGTAACTTTGCTCTTGCCGTTCCCTCGGCTGGAATGTCCTTCCCTCCTTGAAACCAGGTGAACTTCTCCTTAGTCTTAAACACTCAGAGCATCTCTCCCTCTCTCTATCTC
>PITA01031910.1:0-14523 GCA_004023965.1 Spilogale gracilis
AAGGCGGCCAAGCTCACAGGCTAGTCCTCGGGCAGGCTGGACCTCCCGGAGCAGCTCCCGACTTCTCATCTACCCTGCCTTCTCTCCCGGGCTGCGTTCGTTGTCCCTGTGCCCCTGTGTCTTCCCGTGGCCGGCTTCTCACAAGGAGGTGCCGCCTATTGGGTGAGGGGCTTCTCGGGCTTCAGCGCGACCCCCTCTGAACCTAACTCCTGACATCTGCAAGGACCCTATTTCCAAGTACCACTCCGTGCTGTACCGGGGCTTAGGAGCTCAGTGTGTCTCTTGGAGGACACTCGCGGCCTCGCGCGTGGGTTATGTTCCCGAAGAGCCGCCTGGACGTCGCCCCGACTGTGTGCTGCCGACAACCTATAGCAGCGTCACAATTTTCTGATTTAATTTTTGGAACTCTCCCGTGGCCATTGGTTTGCTAGACACCTCATCATTTCCCCCTCTCTATAGTTTCTTTGTACAAAGAGGAAGAGACAGCTTAGGTGTTGCCTCCCAGGTGCTCAGATGTTCCTGCAGGAAGGGTCTGGAGCTGTCAGTGGGGCTTCTGCACAAGTGAGGAGCCGGGGCCCCCAGACAGCAGCTGAGCTGGAACATGTCACCCCCGTGCCGGGAGAGTTCTCCGCCACTCCCCCCGGGGCGTGTGTCCCCTTCACCAAAGCCTTGATGGCTTAGTGTCTTTGCAAAATCACTGTGTGTGACCCCAAGTGACCATGGTGACCATCGTGCGCGGGGGTGCGGGCTGCCCGACCTATCCTGGCGGAGGGCCGGTCTCTTTGGTGGCCCAACTGTGTGACCCACGTGCAGCTCACAGGGCATGACGGGTCTCTTCTGGACCGGGGGACAGCCTCACCGCTGGCAAGGCTCCTGTTCTAGCATGTGCTCACACCCCCTTTCTGGCTGACTCACGCGGGCTGGTAACCGTTCCCGGGCCCCGGTAACCGGCGGGCGGTGCTGGCTTGTGGACCCCACCTGGAGCAGCTCTGGGTCAGCGGGTCAGTTAGGGGACTTCAGTGAAGGGAACAGGAAACCAAAACAGCTTGTTCGTCCCTGGAGCAGAGAGTCTGGGACTGGCTCTGGGCTCCCCTGTGGGGTAGGAGCTAGCTCTGCTGTCCTCCTGCTCCTCATCGTCAGTATGGTCTGCTAACAAGATGTCCCACAAGCCGGGGCATAGGAAGGGGCAGGGGCCCGTTACAGTGCCCCCAGAGGCTGGATCTGGGGACCGAGCGGTTGGGTGGTTGGGGAGCTGGCTGTCCCCGATGGCGCCTTGGGAGGTTGAAAGTGTTTCAGCAACTGTCCCCAGGGTCTTCCTCCCTCTGGACGAGGGGATGACCTTCCTTCCAAGCAGCCAGGAGGGGTTCCCCAATGATATTGTCAGACCACCTCGCTGACTGTGCCTTCTCGTGCCATGGCCTGGGAGACCCAAAGCATCGTCTACACAAGTAACTGCACAGGAAACAGGGTCCGGGTGTCCTTTGTCCCCCAGGTGGACACCTGGGACGGAGGAGGACAGAGGTGAGCATGATGCAGCTGCCCTGTCCGGGGATCGCACCCACATGCTCCGGGCCCCACGGTACCTCTCCTGGGCAGAGGTGGGCAGCTCTCTCCCCTGGGGCATGCAGGGGCAGGCCAGAGGGCTGGCTGGTGGTCTCCTTCTTTCTCGGGCCACGCAGATTTCTCCTGCGATAAAATTGAGGGGAAATTCACACGCTGTGCGGGGGGGGGGGGGGGATGATTTTAAAATCAACAACCCAGTGTTGGGTCACACATTCACTGTGCTCTACAACCACCACCTCCCTCGAGGTGCAGAACATTCTCATCACCTCCTAAAGCAGCTCTACACCACTTAGGGTCCCTTCCTGCCCCCTTCCCTCAGAACCTGACACCAGTGTGCCTTCTGCCTCTGGTTTCGCCTGTTCTGGGTAGTTCTACAAGCAGGGTCTTACTACGTGGGGTCCTTTGTGAGGTCCTTTGTCACTGTCCTCTCGCACTCAGCGTGAGCTTCAGAGGTTTGGAGTTTCCTTCCTGCAGTTCCCTTTACGGCCCAACAATATTCCCTTGTGCGGACGGACCCCACTTTGTTGATCTGTCCCTCCTTTGGCGAACACGTGGGTCGTGTCAGCTTTGGGCTCTTGTAGATACAGCGGCTGTGAACATGGGTGTCTGGGGATGCAAGCCCTGATTTCCAACTGTCTGGGGTCTGTGTTCTCCTCTATTGTAATGGGCCCTCTGCGTGTGGGGGCCGCTGAGCCCCGTGTCCACGTGCTGAGCCCCGCTGAGCCCTCCGCCTCCCTGGTGATGGTCCAGAACGCTGGGCAGCCTGAACCATCCTGGCCAGTGTGCCGTTCTCTTGGGGTTGGGACACCGCTTGGTCACCTTTGGGATCCCCGCAAAAAGACACGTGTGGAACCTCGCAGCGTGGTCTTCCGGATCCGTCAAATCCAGATAATCACGGCACAAAGCCGTGGACCCCCGTGGAGAGCTTGCTGCATGGCTGCTCCGACCCACACCCTCTGTCCACCCCCACCGCGAGGTCGGAGTGCTGGGGACACAGGCAGTACCGGGCCCTCGAAGACATGCCCCTCCTGGTTGGGGCACACCTCCCACCCGTGCCCGTCTTGTTCCCGCAGCTGAGCGTCCAGGGGTGGAGCCAGGCCTGGGAGCCGGCTACCTCGTCCTCATCGCGGTGGCCGTGTTCGCCCTGGTGGCTGCAGCAGGTGTCCTTGTCATCGTGCACTACCAGAGAATGACCGGCAAGTACAACTTCGGAGCCCCGTCAGACGACTGCAGCTACCAGGTGTTCTAGAGTAGGAGGCCCGGCCGGCCTGGAGGTGGGTGAGGGGCTGGGCGCCCCCCCTGCACGCGTCCTACCCTTGCCACTGGTGGAGACCATAGCGTGTCCCGGTGGCTTCGGGATAACATAGGTGGCAGCTGCCAGGTTTCGAGCCCCGCGGTGGAAAACCACAGAACAGCCTTGGGTGGGGAAATGGCCCATCAATTTTCAGGGACCGGGTTCTGTCGATTCGCACAAATGCTAAGCCCCCCGGAGCCCGGGGCAGTGCAGCGGGGGAGACAGGCCCCGGGGGCCCCCAACCGTGTGAGGTTGGGTTATTGCCACTTTTACAGATAGAGACCTGGTGCGGGGAGGGAAAGGAGTGCCCTGGGAATGCAGCTAGGAGGAGCAGAGCTGGGATTCGGGCCTGGGGTCCATTGTCTTAGCTGCTGGGTTATAGTGCCGTACATTAGACATCGCACCGGCCCTTCCTAGACTAGCGTCGGCACGACCGGCGGTCATTTAGAATGAGGCTCCTCGGCTCTTCCTTTCTTTGGAGACCTGGAGAAGTTGTATTTCAGCAATTTTCTAAGAAACCCACAATGCTCTGGGTGGGGCACAGGCACCCAGCAGTGTGGGGGGCAGCTGTTGTGGTCAGAAGGAAGGAAAGCCTCTGGGGAGGCAGGGGCTGCTCCCGCTGGCCAGGGCTCTCAGCTACCTGGAGGGCTCCAGACAGGAAGGCGACGGGCAGTAAGTTTCGGTTCAACCTGACACTCTGATTATAAGTGAGATTGCCTCGCGTGGTGCCTTCTAGCCTCTGGTTTAGGGGCCACGAGGTCTGAGTCACAGAGGCCCTCCTACTCACTGACCCGTTGCATCCTGTCCCCCCATGAGGGGGCAGTGTTGTGTAGACATGCCCCGTCTCAGTCTCGTCCCCCAGCCAAGGCTGTCTCCCACATCCAGCTTTTTATTCTCTCGAGATAACAGAACTTTGAAACAACCTCCAAAGTATGGTTGATATGGGCCCCATCCTTGAAAGGAGGAAATTTGGCACAGAGAGCTCAAGTGAACCCTCTGAGTCACACAGCAGAGACAAGATCAGCACGCTTCTCCAAGGTGATGTCCCTCTCCATGTGACTATGTTCATCAGAGACGGGTCCAGGAGCTGGTTCTGCAGACGGGTCATGTCTCAGCCCTTTGCTCCCAGGACACCTGATAGCTTATGTACGCATCGTTTAGGTTCTTAGGACCATTACAGTTTGGATGGGAAAGGCTAGATCAGCGCCGGCGCTGCAGGCCAGGCACTATCCTTGATAGAGTGACTAGGGAATTACAGTGAATTTTACTTAGTACTTATAACACAAATCCCAACAATCATGGCGCTGCTTGTCCTGCTAAATTTCTAAGGAAGTCTGGTATGTTGGTGCCAAGTTCATCTGGATGTCCCCCTCCTTAAAATGAAGACATTGGAGGGAAAATTGGTCTCTCATCTTTTCATTTTCCAAAATCAAAAACATCTATAACTTGTTTTTAAGTTCCCGCAAAAATATGCTCTTTGAAAAACATTAAACCGTGCCCACCGGGTAGGCACTTGGAGCGCCCCGTTCCCCGCAAGCCCTGTGTATCGGAGTTTTCTCTGCAGGTGGTACGAGGGCACAGAGGCCCCGAGGGTGTGAGACTGTCTCGCTCAGTCACTGGACGCCAGTCCAGTGTGTTCCTGTTCCTCTGGGCCCCCTGAGAATCACTGCCCTTTCATTTGGGCACAATCTCCCACTTTCCAGTAAGCATCAAAGTCCTGTCTTTGGGGTGAGGGGACCCCTTCACTGGTTGTATGCTCTGGTTGTATTCGTGAATGAACCTCTCCTTTACTGCATGACCCTAGTGACCTCCTTCTCCACGCAGGTAGCTGCGAATCAACTGGGTTCTTAATTCATCAAGCATCTACAGAAGCCTGCTCTGTCCCACATCCGGAGCTTGGATGAGTCCCAGAGGTGGTGAAAACACAGGCTCTGACTGACCCAGGAGAAAACCGTCATCCATATAGGTCCCAGAGAAGCAGTGCCCACCAGGCGGGTGAGAGGAGCTGTTGGAGAGGGAGGCAGGGTGAGGACAATGCCCAGAGTCCCAGACATGAGGAATTCAAACCAAGCATGAATGCGGTTCTGCCATCACACAGATCCCTTGACTGACCCACAGCTCCCAGACTCTTTACCATCCTAACTGGTCCAAGTGGCCCTTTCTTGTTTTGCTCACTACTGACATCTGTCCCTGCCCATTAGTCATCCATCCATGCATCCAGCCATCATCTTTCTATTCATCCGCCCATCCTTCCATCCATTCATCCTTCCATCCATCCAACCATCCATCTGTCCATCCACCCATCATCTTTCTAGTCATTCTTCTGTCCATTCATTCTTCCACCCATCTACCCATCATTCCATCCTTCCTTCCATCCATCCACCCATCATTCCGACCTTCCATCCATCCAACCATCCATCCACCCATCCACCCATCCACCCATCCACCCATCCACCCATCCACCCATCCACCCATCCACCCATCCACCCACCCATCCATCCATCCATCCACCAACCATCCATCCACCCATTCATCTGTCCTTCCATCCATCCATCCATCTATCCATCCATCCATCCATCCATCCATCCATCCATCATTCCATCCTTCCATCCATCCACCCATCCATCCATCCACCCATCCATCCAACCACCCATCCATCCATCCACCCATCCATCCATCCATCCATCTACCCAGCATCCATCCATCCACCAATCCATCTGTCCTTTCATCCATCCAACCATCCATCTTTCCACCCACCCATCATCTTTCTATTCATCCATCTATCCACCCATCCTTCTATCCATTCATCCTTCCTCCCATCCATCCAACCATCTGTCCTTCCATACATCCATCTGTCCATCATTCCGACCTTCCATCCATCCACCCATCCATCCATCCACTCACCCACCCATCCATCCATCCTTCTTTCCATCTATTCATACATTCATCCAACACTGTCAAATATATAATAGTTCACATTTACAGAGATATTTGACAGTTCACTTGAAGTTCTTTTAACAATAGGTCAGTTGCAAACATACTGCTAATGTTATTTCTAGTGGACATATATTCTCTTGAACTTTTCTCCTGCCTTAGCAGTATATTATTTTTATTTACACAACAGTGACTCAAAAGGTAGTCTATTAATATAAAGATCTTTATAAGTAGAAATAACATCATACACACACAGTCTATTTTATATTTTTCCAAGTGTGAGGGACTATTTTCCCATTGCACAATGGGAAACCAGAGAAGAAACGGGCGAGTCATTTACATAAAGTCACCAAATGAATTCATAAGGAAATGGGTGTAGAATCTAAATTTTTATTTTAGAATATTTTCCATAACACCATACTGACAGCACTTTTTACTTTATTTAAGACAAATGGAATTGTATCTGATAACAAATATCTGAAAGTATAGGGTTTTCCTTGGTGAACTTAGAATTATAGCATAGTCATAGTTTTTGATTCATGAGATTAATTTTGTTAAATGTAACTAACTACTATTCATACAGAAGAGCTGGAGAATGTGACCATTTTGATTTAGGATATTCTCAGAATCAGTAAATAATTACAATATGTAGGGGCGCCTGGGGGGCTCAGTCATTAGCGACTGCCTTCGGCTCAGGTCATGATCAGGGAGACCCGGGATCAAGCCCCGCATCGGGCTCCCTGCTCGGCGGGAAGCCTGCTTCTCCCTCTCTCACTCCCCTGCTTGTGTTCCCTCTCTCGCTGTGTTTCTCTGTGTTAAATAAATAAATCCTTTTTAAAAATAATGATGATATATAATGTCTGTGGCTAAACTGATTTGGAGCAAGTAGAATAAAAGCTGTGTGACATTGAAACACGAGTGTGTTGGCTGCTCTGTTGTCCGTCACATCCCGAGCTTACCCGGCGAGCGCCGAGGGCAGGTGATGGGCTGGGCGGTCCGGAGCACGAGGAATGTGTGTCTGGCTCTTCTTCAACCACATCCGTTTGTTCTGATAATTGGCTCGGGACTTGTCACTGGTCTTTCTTGAAAAGAGGCAATGAATGTTCGATCAATCCGGGTTTCAAGACCCATGACTGTGTGGGTCCCGCGTGATCATTCTTACCTTACAGCTGCAGAATTAGAGGTTCCGTGCGATGCTCCCCCGGGGGCAGCGAGTAAGTGGGGGAGCTGGCGTTAGACCTGAGCCTATCCCGGTGCAAGGCCCCTGCTCCTGCTGGGCTCCTGCACCAGGCGGCCGTGGGACAGTGAGAACGACCGTGAACATTCTCCCCTTGCTCATCTCACTGTCGCAACAGCCCAAGAGGGAGAAGCCACTGATTCCCATTTTACAGATAAATCAACGGAGGCTCAAATTTTAAGTTACTGCTCTAAGCAGCTCACGGTGGAAACCCAGATCTTGTCCCTCCTAGTTCAGGCTCTTCCTGCTACTCCAGAGAAGGCCTGGTTGGTTCCCTGGTGAAAAATGGGAGCCTTCCAGGACCTCAGAACCCAGAGTCCCTCTGAGCTGCAGAGACCACCCAGGAGATGGGCAAGGTAGTGGGCTCAGATTGGCTGAGGTTCTGGGTCCCTAGCAGTTCTCACATTCGGGCACCATTGGCAGACCCAAATCCTTCCTGGCTCAGGATTTCAGGCTGATTCCCTCTGTGTTGGAGGGTCAGGCGGAGGAGAGAGCCTGCCCCGGCCACCGCCCCCGCGCTCCCCGTGCACCCTCCACCTGGGCGGCACTGCCCACAGCTGCCACAAGATGGCGCTGCAGACCAGGGCGGGTCGTCCCTTTGTCTCCCCAACAACCACAGCCCTGTTTCTCCTATTCATTCTTTTTTGCTCTATTTGAAACTTTCGCCTGCAAACGACGGACAATCTGGAATTGTTCCACAGGGCTTTGGGGTCCTAGGATATGAGCCTGCAGGGGTGACGCCCAGGGGTCCTAGAAAAGTTCAGGAAATGACGCCCGTCTTCCAGGGTGTGAGAGCAGTGAGTTAATTCCATGAGCGAACTTTGGACTTTGGAGGGGACTCTGCTCTCCCACCAGCACTGCCGAAGGGAGAGAGCCGCCTCCTCACCCCTCCCTCTCCGAGTATGGGAGGGGAAGGGCAGCCACACCGGTAGACAAGAGTCTCTACATGCAGCAGAAACCCTGGGGAATGGGCCAGTGTTCTGGGTTCCCTACACCGGGACTCCCCAGGGGGACCACAATGCCACCAGATCAGATCTCGGGGCTCCAGCATAGCATGAGATCTGACCGGCTGGAGGACGGAGTTTGCACCTCAGAGGAGAAGCATTTCTGGCCTGAATGTAGTTTGGGCATCTTGCTGGGCCTACATGCCTAAGACACTACAGTTAGAGGGGGCGGGGGCGTGTCCAGCCTGCAGGGGAACCAGGGAGGCACCAGGAGGGCCCCATGATTTGGGACACTGAGTCTCAGCTGGGTGGGGAAGTCTCATTCCCCACACCAGGGACTGGAGTTTCTCACAATCCCGGACACCAGCGTGATTCTGATGGAAAGAAAGTGGTGGTGAGGATTTAGCTGGGAGTGCCCGAGAGTTTGCCTCCTCCAGGTGACACCGAACTGTAGGACTCAGGGTGGGGCATCAAGGTTATGGGCACTGGCTCTCTTACATGGGGCATGTCCCCTAGGTTTCTCTGAGCCTCAGTTTCTTCACTTGTGAAGTGGGGTTGGTGCTAATATTGATCAGGGAGCTTTGGGCTACAAAGTTGTGGAAACATCAACTCCAACAGGCTTTAACGATAAACACAATTCATGACCTCTTGCAAATTAAAAGTCCAGGGCAGAGTCAACTTCAAGTAAGGCTCGCTCTTGCAGTGATCGAGGACCCAGGTTGGGTCCATCTTTTCTGCTTTCCTTCCATGGTCTCAGCTTCAACCAATACTTCCCTCTTTTTTTTTTTTTTTTTTAAAGATTATTTATTTATTTGACAGAGAGAAACACAGCCAGAGAGGGAACACAAGCAGGGGGAGTGAGAGAGGCAGAAGCAGGCTTCCCGCCGAGCAGGGAGCCTGATGTGGGACTCGATCCCGGGTCTCCAGGATCATGACCTGAGCCGAGGGCAGTCGCTTAACCAACTGAGCCACCCAGGCGCCCCCCAATACTTCCCTCTTAGTCCCCCGATAACTATGAGAAGTAACATGGACTAGGGGCTCCTTCACTCCTGTGTGGCCAAAGAAAGACAGTGATCGATTGAAGGAATTATGTCTTGGTTGAAACATCCCGGGGGCACAGCAAGGAGGATGGCATCCTGCGGGTCAGTTTCAGCCAGCCAGAGGTCCCCGGAAGCCACCGCACATGGGAGAGAGACGGGCTCCACATTCTGATCGGCACTGCCAGGCAAAGGGCAGAAGACTTGAGGCAATTCTGAACCAAGTTGCAAGGCTGTTGGCCGCTTCACCTCACTGTGGGGCTGGCCCATCTCCAGGCTCTGTGGACTCCATCTCGCAGCGGGTTTCTGGGAAGGAGGGGAGAATAACACCGTCCCGTCAAGTGATTTGTTGAAACTGCTCTTGGTGGGAGAACAACACCTTCTTACTGGATCGTTCGCACGGGAAGGGCTCCCATTTCCTCTCGGACACCCTCCCGGGGAAAAAGTTAGGATGACAGTGCCCAAGGGACTCCGGGTGATGCTGACCCTTCAGAACGGTCACCAAGAGGCCCTGATGACCCAGGGGGTTTACACATGGCCCATTTCTTGCTGCTGCTAACTTGGGGAGCCAGTGTCAGCACCCCGAAACTATAGGAAGACAACAGAGGTCCCAAGGGATTAGTGACCTGTCCCCAACCAAGCAGTAGGTGCAGGCTCTGGACCAGATTGCCTGGGCGGTAGACTGCAAAAGCTGAGTCTGGCCACAGGAGCTCCTGGTGCTCCAAAGGAGGGGGTTGTGTCCCCCAGCTGTGAGGCAGCCCGGCCACCCACAGCCACATCGTGGCTTGTGGCAGAACCTCGGAGCTGCTTTAGTACGTGGTGGCCCGGTCCTCCATCCGGTCCTGGCCGTGCCATGACCCTGACCTCCGCTCTCTGTCTTGACCCCTTGGGACAGCAGAGGAGAGTATTTGAGATGACACAGTGGACAAGCACGATGCCTGGCCCCCAGGCGGGGCTGGGGAACATTAGCCCCATGCATGCCCTTGCTCCAGGAGCTTCCTCCCTCGGGTGGACCTGAGCAGAGTGGGAGGCTCATCACCCGGCATGACCTACAGGGGCTGGGACCGTGGGCTGGGTCCCTCAAACCAACAATCCCTGGTGTCCATCTGAGCAGCTGTCGGGGCCCTGAGACATCGTCTTCCCGCCCCCTGTCACCTGGCCGCAGCAGGGAGCCCTGGCCAGGGAGGTGGGTGGCCCAGGGAGGAAGCCAGCCATGGAGCACTGGTGGCAGGGGAAGGGGGCCCCTCGCTGCTCTCACCACGCAGGAAGCTGCATCTCTGTGGCCCGTGTGGCCTCCCCGCCCTGAGGACTGGCCGGCTGGCCCTCCCTCTGGGAGGAACTGCTTCATAAGAGGGCCTTCCTCGGAGCCGTCTGCTCTTTGCGAGAGACAGGCCTCCCTCATGCTCCTCCCCTGATGTGACCAGGGCCACAGAGACTTGCGTCCCCCACTAAGGTCCCCCTGCCCGCAGCCCATGCTGAGACTAACGTGAGCCAGCCTCTCCGGGGGCCTGGCTGCTCAGGACAGGAAGGCAGACCCACCAGCACCCTTTCTCCTTCCCAGCAAGGTTGGGGTGATTCCTCACCCGCACAAGGGCAGACAGGAGCCCACACTCTGCAGGAGATCTCTCAGCCTGCCCGTTCACAGAAGCTGTGGACCGAGAAGCTGGTCCTTCCGTGCCCTCCTCGGGGCAGCAGGACCACGACTCTCCCTGGGCAGCCCTGTGGGCTCGGGTGATCCAGCTTCTGAGGTCCGCACAGAACTCCCCACCTCCCACCCGCGCCCAGAAGGAGGTGAGCCTGCAAGCCGCAGGCCTGTCCCCTGGGCACCTCCCTCATCAGAGGGACAGGAACATGGAGGCCAGGGGAGGAGGGGCCTCGAGATCAAGGTCACTGTCCTGGGACTGTCCACTGTCCTGCTCTAGCTCCCAGGGCTTCCCAGCTGACCGCCCGATCAGGGGGCTACTCTGTACGGGAGTGGGGGGTGCAAGGGGCCCAGTCTACATTCCCCTCCGCACACATCCCAGCCTGTTGTGGGAATGTTGAAAGGCAAATCCCTTTCTCCCATAAACGGCAGAAGTCATCTTAATCCTGTTTCAATAGAGGCTCCAGTCAGGGCCGCTTCTGAGGGGAAGAGGATGTGCCCGGGTTCCCCATGACCATGTTCAGGTTCAGTGATTTTCTAGAAAGACTCACAGGACACAGAAGTTTATTTTATCAAAGCAAAAGGAGGCAGATGGAAATCAGCAAAGGCGATGAGCAGGGAGGAGCCCCAGAGAGACCAGAGCAGGGGGATCACCCCCAACCCAGGCAGAGCGGGGCTCTGCGGGGGGGGGCTTGGCCGGCGGCTCCAGCCGTAGAAAACCACTGGCGCTGGCTCGTGTGATCGGGAAGAGCTTCCCTCGGTCCTTCTGGCTCCCTCGTACTTTACACATCTCTCCCAGTGTTTATAAACACTCCCTTTGGAGTAGCAGAAGTTGCCATCGGCTCAGCAAAATAAAGAAGGCGGTAACCATGGTGACCAGAGTATATCCTTGCTGGGCGGAGAGGACTTGAGGCGGACTCAGGGTTTAATCCGTTTATCCAAGGCTTTGACTCAAGGCAGGACTGACCTGATTGAAAAACTTCAGTCTCTGGGGATCAGTGTATCGCTCACCTTCCTGCAGGTGTCTGTCCCCACTGCGCAGCCTTCAGAGCCCATCGGAGGGAGCCCAAGCCTGTGAGCTCCCTTCACCATGGAAGGCACACCTGTGCCCGGGGACTTCCCTCCAGGCCCTGCCCGTATGACCCGAGAGCCTGTGAGCCCTGGCCTTCGTCCCTCCCCTGCCCATGGGCATGCGGGCCCTCTGCGGGCAGTTTCAGGTCTCCCCATTGTCCGTGATTCTGATGCCACGGACAGGTGTCTCCGTGGCAGAGCGACAAGGAGGCTGTCTCTTCTTTCTGTCACTGAGCCTCTATACTGGCTGCAGGGCTGAGGACACGAGCAGCCCTGTCCTTAATGTCACACCGTCCAGCACTCGGGCGGCACTGCCCAGTCCCCCACCAGGGCCTGACTTCCCATGGGAGCCACGCAGGTTGTCTCTGCACTAGAGCTTCACCCCCTCGCTGGGCCTAACCCTCCCCTGCACCCAGTCCTCAGCCCCTCCCTCCCAGGGTCTCGGGGTTTGTCTTCTCCTCCCCCTCCAGCCCGATCTGGAGATGCTGAGAGGACAGGGAGAGGCAGCAGCTGGGGACACCCGGCCAGGGCAGGAGGACGATGGCTGGGGGCCCGGCAGAAAGGGGAGCCTGGCACCCCAATGGCACCCTTATTCTGTCCCCAGGCAACAAGTCCATCATGTGGATTTTTCCAGACTTTGAGACCAACAGCCTTGAATCTGGGAGGGCTCGGGGACTTCCAGTTGGTCTGGGCTGCGACAGTGGGGGCAACGTCTGCTGTGACCCTGGGTGCCCCGCGATCCTCTGTGACAGGAAGTAGTCCTGGTCTCTGACCTGTACCCTCTTCCCTCAATGGCTGCTTTGGTAAAAAGGCCATCTGCTCGTCCGTGTCCCAGCCCCTGCCCATCTCCCTGCGCCTGCTCTCAGGTGAGACACAGGGGGCTGGGCACGTGGTCTGCCCTAAAACCTGAGCCACGTGCTCCGAACACGGGGGGCTGGGGCCTGCTCCAGCCCAGCTGCGCCCGAGAAAAGAGGCATTTTCTGCTTTGCTGATCTGTCTGAAGGCACAACCCCCAAAGATGGCTCGCTCCCAAGTCGGTAAGGGACAAAGGCAAACAAAAACGGCGCTGGTCTTGCTGGCCGGGGCCAGGCTGCGGTCAGGAATGCGGCGTTTTCTGCAGCTGACATCTGTCGGGAGACAATGCACAGCAGCCCTTGTCCTGAGGACTCGGGTTCACGTTCAACCACGGCTGCTTCTGGGGAAAGAGAGCCCGGTCCTCCCGGAGAAGCTGGCTTCGTAGGGACTCAGTGCTCCTCCGCTTTGCCGTTGCCTGCTCGGCCCAAGGTGAGCGGTGCGGTGCGGGCTGCACCAGCCTGAGCCCTTGGTCTTCGTAATCCTAATTAATCCTCCTAAAGACCTGATAAGATTACTATTGCTCCTTCCTCTTGAGTGAGCCTGGGTGACTGAGTGCCCAGTGCCCCCCGCGCTCGGTCGCGGTGGTCCCAGAGGGGGCGGGGAGAACCACGGCAGGTGCATGCCCTAGTCTCCCGCGGCAGCCCTAACAAGTCTCACAAACTCTGTGGCTTAAAACAGCACGAATGTATCCCCTCGTGCCTCTAGAGGCTGGAAGTCTGACCCCGCTTCCTGGCCTGTGGCCTTTCCCCACCCCAAAGCACATCGCCAGGCCATCTCTGCCCCCCGTCACTCCGAGCTTCTCTCCTGCCTCGCTCTGCCACACTGAAGGATCCTTGCGACTCCTTTGGGCCTCCCCCAGATAATCCAGAATAATCTCCCTATTTTGAGGTCAAATGATCAATAGCTCGACCTCTCTCTGTTACCTCAATCCCTTTGCCGTGTAAGATGCACGTTCGCTCACCAGGTCCAGGGTTGGGACCTAGAAATGCGTTCAGCTGGGATTGGTACATTCCCATGTGCTCCCTCCGTGGCCCCCCTTTCCCACATACCTGGGACTGGCCGTCCCTGCCCCTGCTTTCCACCCGTCCCTGCAGGGTGGGCTGGGCTCGTACTGGCTCCGGGAGCGCGGGGTTAGCTGGTTATTACTAAATCCTGTCAATGCCCAATGCAATGTATCAGAACAAAGATAACAAATGCTCCAAACTCATTACTTGTTTTTCTTTTAATTTTTTTTTCAGATTTTATTTATTTATTTGACAGAAACACAGCGAGAGAGGGAACACAAGCAGAGGGAGTGAGAGAAGCAGGCTTCCTGCCGAGCAGGGAGCCCGATTCTGGACTCGATCCCAGGACTTGGGGCCCATGACCTGAGCCGAAGGCAGTCGCCCAAGGACTGAGTCCCCCAGGCGCCCACTTGGTCATTATTTTATTACAAGTTCCTGTCACCTGCGTCCCGTGGTTATTCACGTCTGTTGGACCCAAACGACAGGAATCCCGACACTTTCCCGCCCTGCGTCTTGTCCCAGCTCTGCCTCCAGCGATGTCGCGGTGGCAGTTCACGAGTGGCCGCCACTGGACGGTGTGCAGCCCGGACCGGGAAAACACTACCCGTCAGGGCTGGACTGACACTTTTGCAGATTACTCAGACTTAAGAAAGTCATGGCGAAATCCTTAATGATGCAGATGAACTTGTTGGCGACGGCTGCATGGGGAAAAGCACAAAACCGTCAAACCGTCATTGAACCGCGACGGTAAGTTGGCTACCAACGCAAGAACTTGGCCAAATGATCGAAAGTGCTCCGGGTCAACTCACTGGCTTGACGGAATTTACAGTAAAAAGTACCATTTATTTTGTTATTATTTGCAAGTTCACGCTACACTCCCTTTACACCAACAGAATGGAGAGTACGCTGACCCACACGCGCATGCACACGCTGACCCCCCCA
>PITA01031911.1:0-14584 GCA_004023965.1 Spilogale gracilis
CTTATGGACCTAATCTTCTGGCAGCTCTGGAAGAAATCAGCTGATGGGTTAGAAACTGAATTAGAGTCAATAATCAGTACAGAAAGACTGCTAAAAGTACCACAGTCTGGAAAGTGGGCTAAAGAATTGGAAGCAACATTGAGTTCTTGCAAAGCTTCTAGTTTCATGATTGGTTTAGGAATGCTCCTTATTCTGTTATTGTGAAGATCAAGTACCCTGACCTTGGGAGGTAAACATCTGAAAACAGAGTCAGTAAGTATATTTGAAGACATATTTAAACTTAATAAACTTCTAGTCCATGTGCAATTTCCTTCGTTTTCATCATACCTTAGAGAATTCTGGCTGATATCCAATTGTTGCAGAGACTTCATCTCCTTGGTCATATTAACTATACTCGCAAGTTCTTTTAATTGATTCATTCGTAAATTAAGTGTCTTCAGTTTAGCCAAGTTTCCACAATTTTTAAAAACTGTGTCCGTTAAGAGATTATTAGAAAAATCCAAATGCATAAATGGGCTAATTTGAGATGGACAAACCATGTGGACCATGTGTGTACCAGACACTGTGAAATTTGGGATGTTCATATTTGAAAGGATTTCATAGATATAACTTTGTGGCAAATTGAACACATCACTGACAACATGGTGTATAGATAAGGCCTTCAGTGAAGTGTTAGAATAATTAAAATATCTTAAGGCAGGGTAACCTTGTAGTTTTACATTTGAAATTGAGAGATACTCTATGCTTGTATACCAAACCAATTGGAGGATCATAATGAAAGAATTCCAAGTTGTTTCAATGTTGTTTAAATTAAGATTTGATAACCTTGAATTCTTTTGAAGTTTTGACAGAACATTTTGGAAATAAGAACATCCATTATCATCACGCACATATTTGATATTAGATAGTTCCAGACTTACTGCAGTGCTGACTGATACATCCAAAGTAAAACTGAATTCCTTTTTTCTTGGGAAAACAACATGTAGACTTTCTGTGTTAAGGTTGTGAAGGCTCTCAGAGTCTTCTTTTTCCCCATAAGTGTCTCCTAAGACCAGTAAAACCTTACTTATATGCAAAGGAGCAATTGGTAGCACACTAGATTTTTCTAACTGTGTGGCACTTAATCCCAGAAATTCTAGTTGAGACATGTTGCCAAACTCTTTGCATATGGGCAGATCATCAAATGCATTAAACGAAAGGTCTAAGTGCTTGAGGTTCACAGTAGGATGGCAAGATATCTTCCCCAACTCATTGTGTGACAAATCCAAGTATTCCAATTCCTGGTTGAATTTGAAAACACTGATATCAAGATACTGAATTCTATTATGAGAAGCTATCAAAATCCTCAGCTTTGATAGTGTTAGGATGTCAGAAATCTGAAGCTCAGCTATATAGTTTTGTGATATATCTAAGATTGTTGTTTTCAAGGATAGGTCTTTGGGAACATGAAAGAGACCAGTCTTTGATCTGTTAACTGGAAATTCACTTTCATCAGACAATTGGATTCTGGTCTCAAATGTTAACATGAAGATTATGGCAAAATGGAAGATGCTAGAAGGAGTTTTCATCATTTTGTAACACTGGACATTCCTAAGCATAGTTGCTATTCCTCAGACCATCTTGATACAGATACATATCCTTAAAAAACAAAACAAAACAAAACACTTTAAAT
The DNA here is from genome assembly GCA_004023965.1 of Spilogale gracilis. NCBI lineage: Eukaryota > Metazoa > Chordata > Mammalia > Carnivora > Mephitidae > Spilogale > Spilogale gracilis. The sequence continues at coordinate 1,673 of PITA01031911.1, forward strand.
TACTGTATTAAACTAGGCATGGCTGACATTAAACATTTTTTCCTAGAGACTGATAATATGAAAGCTGTTCCCTGGACTCCAAGTTCCTTGGAATTGCATAACTGAAACCAGGGAAACATACATGCTGATACAATTATACCACCTCTAATCAAATAACTTTTAATATGGAAGGTGTAATGGGTTGAATGGTGTCTCCACCCAAAATATATATCCACCTTCTAACCCTGTCCTAATCATCACAAACTGTGACCATTACCTATTTTGGAAAAAGGGTCTTTGTAGAAATAATGAGGTCAAAGATATTTAGATGAGGGGATCATCCTGGGTTTCCAGGTGTTCTTTAAATCCAGTGACAAGTGTGTCTATAAGAGAAAGGCAGAGGGTTATTTGATGGAGACATCAGAGACACAGAGGCCATCTGAAAAAGGAAGCACAGATTGGAGCAGATACAGCCACAAACCCAGGAATACTGATAGCTACTGGAAGCTAGAAGAGGTGCTACTAACACCTTGATTTTAGACTTCTGGTCTCCAGAACCACAAGAGAATACATTTCTGTTGTTTTAGCTACCAAGTTTATGGTAACTTGTTACAGTAGCCACAGGAAACTAATACAGATGGTTTTACATATTTATGGAAAGTCCACTGACCCCAACCCTCCCTAGATCATATAGAACTCAAGCTAGTATTCACAGCCTGTGTATTTTCTACCTTTGATATATTTCACCTCACGGCTTTCTTAAGAGTTCCTTTCCCATGGGGTTGTATTCAGACTCTTCTTGCATTACTTTTATTACTTACACATGATTTCACACCTAACTTTGGTCTTATTCAAAAGGTAATTAGATCACGATAAACAGTCTCTCAGAAAATCCATTTATTCATCTATTTATTTATTAAACCACTATTTATTGATAATCTACTGGCCATGTTTTAGGAACTAGAGATAAAGCAGTGAACAAAATAAAGCCCTAATTCTCAAGGAGCTTATTATCTAGTGGGGAGATGGAAAATAAAGGACTAAAGGCAATTTCATGTTGTATTAAATAAAATTTAAGCGCAGGGGCAGCTGGGTGGCTACATCAGTTGAGCACCCAACTTTGTTTTATCTCAGGCTGTGGGACTGAACTCCATGTTGGGTTCTGTGCTGAGCATGGTATCTGCTTACCAATCTCTCTCTCCTTTCCGTCTGTCCTCCCCTCATTCCATCTTGCATGTGCTCTCAGAAAAAAAAATGAAAAATTAAGAAGAGTAAGTGAAGCAAGAATAATGGTAGGTATTTAACCATGGTTGGTGGATTTTTTAGACTGATTGGTCAGAGAGGACTTTCTGAGAAGATGCCATTGTGGTATAAACCAGAATGGAGTGAATGAATAATCTATGGGAAGATCTGGGGGGAAAGCATTTCTGACAAAGAAAAAGGCCAGTGCAAATGCCCTGAGATGGGATGGAGGCTGGCTTCTCTGAGGTATAGTAAAGTTATCAATGTGAGTATGGAGTAAATGAGGATGAGAGGAAGTAGAGCCAAGATTGTACAAGGTGCAGATCATTGCAAGGAGTTGAGATTCTAGTCTGAGAGTCAGGAGGGAATAGTGAGCACTGAAAGGTTTCAAGAATAGGAGTAGTTTCCTCTTCTCCAGAAAAATTTTGTTCATCCATTCATCATATATGTATTTATTCACTATAAAGTGCTAGGCATTATTCTAGGTTATGCTTATGGTACTAGTTATCAACCCACTATAGCCCAAACACTATTTTGTTATCAAGATTCTAATGACACAGGGGAACGGAGGGAGCTGTGTTGGGATGAACACTAGAGTGGGATCCCTTTTTCCACCCCCTATGCTGCCCACCCCTTTCAGCTGGGGCTATATAGCCACACAGATCTTTCGGGGAACTTACTCCGTTTCTTGGAGCTGCATTAGACAGACAAGCCATCAATATCAGCAACGAGTCAAATTCCTCTTCACATATCCCCTCAAATCTCTCAGTGGGTGCAAAAATACCTAAATAATGAAAGTCCCAGAAACAGGCCTAAGTTGTAAAAATTCCTCAAGGTACACACACACAAATGTATCTAGTATCTAGAGCACTGTTTGGACTTACTCTTTTATAGAGGTATCCAATGATGCCTTGGTTATCTTGATTTCTTTGAATATATGCGAGGGCCAAGAAGACCCCTTTCATCACCATTCGTGTAAACTCTGTGCAAGGAAAGGAACCCAGCCATTAAAATACATGCTAAAAGGAAAGGTGATATCCAAAAAAATGAAATGTAAATCAAAACTACAATGAAATATCATTTTGCACATGTTGGAATGGCACAAAAAGACAAGAAATAAGAAGTATTGGCAAAGACGTGGAGAAAAGAGAATCTTTGTGCACTGTTGGTGGGAATATACATTGGTCCAGCTACTGTGGAAAACAGTATGGAGGTTCCGCAAACCATTACAGAAAGAAATACCATATGATCCAGGGGCACTTTGTTGGCTCATTTGGTTAAGTGTCTGCCTTTGGCTCAGGTCACAATCTCAGGGTCATGGGATCGAGCCCCAGAATGGGCTCCAGGCTCAGCAGGGAGTCTGTTTGTCCTCTACTCCTTTCCCTGCTCATGCTCACTCCCCCGTCTCTATCTTCCTCCTTCTTTCTCAAATAAATAAAGAAAATCTTAAGAAAAAAAAATTACCATATGATGCAGAAATCCACTATGGGTATTTACCCAGAGAAAACAAAAACACTATTCTGAAATGATAAATGCAGCCCTATGTTTATTGCAGCATTATTTACAATAACCAAGATATGGAAGCAACCCAAGTGTCCATTGTAGATGAATGGATAAGGAAGACATGCACACACACATACACACACATGGAATGATATATATATATATATATATACACACACAATAGAATATTATTTAGCCATTAAAAAGAATGAGATCTTGCCATTTTCAACAACATGAATAGACCTAAAGGATATTATGTTAAGTCAAGTAAGTCAAACAGAGAAAAACAAATACCATAGGATTCACTTACATGTGAATCTAAAAAACAAAACAAGGGAAAAAAACAGAAATAGAATCATAAAAACAGAGAACAAACTGGTGGTGGCCAAAAGGAATGGGGTTGGGAGATGGGCAAACAGCTGAAGGGGAGTAAGAGATACCAATTTCCAGTTATAAAATGGATAATCCCAATTTCACTGGGATGCAATGTACAGCACTAGAACTATAGTCAATAATATTTTAATAACATTTTATGGTGACAGATGGTAATTGTACTTACAGTGGGCACAGCTTTTTGTATAGAATTGATGAATCACTAGGTTGTACTCCTGAAATTAATATAACATTGCATGTCAACTATACTTAAAGAATGTCTAGGGCACCTGGGTGGCTCAGTGGGTTAAAGCCTCTGCTTTCAGCTCAGGTCATGATCTCAGGGTCCTGGGATCAAGACCTGCATTGGGCTCTCTGCTCAGCAGGGAGCTTGCTTCTTCCTGTCTCTCTGCCTGCCTCTCTGCCTACTTGCGATCTCTCTCTTTGTCAAATAAATAAATTTAAAAAAAATTTTTTTAAAGAATGTCTGAATTTTTAAAAAAATGTAAAAGTGACATTTTTATGGCATTGATTATATTTGGCCAAAAGATCCAGGAATTTCTTAATTTTTTCTCTCCAGCTTCCTGAAAGAGCTACTCATACAAGTAAAAATACTTAAGTGAGAATCAAAATTATACCCAGTTACTATCTGGGCCAGTGCCTAACCTCTCAAAACAGAACCAACTAGTAAAAGCTAGGTTGAAGTAAAAGTGGCTTGGGTTTAAGATTCAAGTGGAATTTCTTGACTTACTCCTTAGCCTGAATCCAAATCTGGGGATCTTTCTAACTTCCGGCCAACTCCAGGGTTGAAGGGAAGCGGTGATCAGCATAATCAGGCATGGTTCAGGAAATGGCAAGAGAGACAAGGAGCAGAGATAGGGCCCCATGTGTGGACGTGAGTGCTGCCCCATGTGTGGATGTGAGTGCTTAGCACACAGTGAACCCATCAAAACAAGATGAAAAAGTCAGCCTTGTTTTATTAAAAACAGCAATCACCACAGAAGATTTAAATTTATATAACTGCTTATCTTGAGCATTTAAAGAAAGCATGACTTCAGGGGCTCCTGGGTAGCTAAGTCCCTTATGTGTCTGCCTCTGCTCAGGTCATAATTTAGGGTCATTGGACTTCCTGCTCAGCAGGGAGCTTGCTTCTCCCTCTGCCTGCCTCCTGCTTGTGCTCTCCAACTCTCTAAATCTTGAAAAAGAAAATGAGCAAACATCTGGAATGTATGGATATTACTGAGATCTTCGTTTTAAATGAATCAACTAGGTATTTTATTTTAAGGAGTTAAACTTTGGTAAGCTTTTAAGAAATATAAATGAAGTTATCAACTATACTTTGCTTGGAAATATTTGAAATGGCGTTGGAGAGAGCATTGGATGGGGTTCTAAGTGAAAAAAATTACCTATAAATTGATACTTGTTGAAACTAAACTAGGGGGATTCATTGTACCTACTTATATAAAGTTTCAAAATTTTTCATAACATAGAAAATGAAAAACTACAATTTGCTAGGGTTTATATAACAGCTCTTTAACTAGTCAACAGATCTCCCTCTCCTTTTGTGCCCTCTCTTTGTATCAAATAAATAATCATCAATTTCAAGTACTCAATTTGTGAAACCACTTCTATTTCTGTGATTAAGAAGTCAAAGTATGTACACTCGAGGAACTGACTTTTGGGTACTTTAAATTTATATACCAAACTTACTAAATCAGCAAAAATCATTTTTTTTAAAGCCCTGATGGCTAGCTCTGAATCTCTAAACCATTTTATTACTAAATAAAATGATTATTTGCTAACTTGATTAGCCAAAGGAAGTTTTAATTCAGAAAGTAAAAAAAAAGTCAATTTTAATGGTTATGATAGATTTGGTCTCACTGTCTATGACAAAATACAGCAGTACATTTGAGTTGTCTGTAGAGACTTTGGCATAACCATATCAGGACTCTGACTTGACTTCATGAATAAAATCCATATAATCAACCTGGCCTATTAAGTTCAGTGCCGCAAGTAGTGAGAGAGTCTGCTCCACACAAGGCCAACTAGCTCTTAGGTCGAAAGGATCAGAGCCAGTGGAAGAGCGTTTTGGCTTTCTTTCCTACGTGGTTTTGTAAACTTTTGCTTTTAATTGTAATTCTTTTGATCAGATGGGGTGTAGCCTGGGAAACATTTTCAAAATCTACAGTCACACCTGACTAGTAGCACCCAGAATAGTTTCAGTGGCTTGAGAAAATGGAAACAAGTATCTCGTGGGAACAGCCCAGAGAGAAAATTAAAATCAACCTGTCCATAAAAACAGGGGGTTGTTGGGCAGCGCTGCCTCCAGGAGTAATTTATCTACACCCCCATCTTCCTCAGTGTTCTCACTGCGAAGGGAGAAATGGGAGCGCTGGCTTAAAGACTGGTGCCACCTGAGACCAACAGCTAGCTGCTCTGTAAGAAAACCATGAGAGGTTTGTGATCCAAATATTCATCTTCTGATCCAAATACAGTACCTGAGTGCAAGCCATGCGTGAGATGAGGTGTCATCCAAAGAAAAACAAATACACACTAAAACAAAACAAAAACAAAAACCCCAAAAATACAAAAAAACCTCGTTCTCTGAGGTAGGATGAGAAACTGATAAAGAAATGCTAGTTCCAAACATAGTAAGCACATATCAGAAATAATATACTTAGAAAAACACCCCAAACCCACAGTATCTCCTAATCATAGAGACTTTTGATGTTTTTGTGTCCAATAACTAGTTAAACCAATATTTTCTTTTCTAGAATAAAAGAAAAATCACTTACCAACACAAACTGCCCATCCAGTCTGTTGCATTGGCAGTTTATAGGAAATTTAAGTACTTCCTCAAACATTAATTTCATTAGGAACTACATTCAAATGCTGGGGGGTGGAGAGAAAAGCTCTTTTATGCCATCTACTGAATCCCACTGAAATTACATACTAAGTATAAAGCCATTTTCTTCTATTCACATGTAGAACAGGGTCTGGTGAGTTGACTGATAGACCTGTATTTATGTATTTATGTATTTATTTATTTATCCTTTTTTTTTAAGTTTTATTTATTTATTTGACAGAGAGAAACCCAGCTAGAAAAGGAGCACAAGCAGGGGGAGTGATAGAGGGAGAAGCAGGCTTCCCGCCCAGCAGGGAGCCCGATGTGGGACTTGATCCAGGGACTCTGGGATCATGACCTGAGCCAAAGGTAGTCACTTAATGAACTGAGCCACCCAGGCTCCCCTAGACCTGTATTTAAATAGAATTTTTGTGGCTATTTCACTTAGAGTAAGCTCCCTCTGGTCTTGCTTCTTGGTCAGTCCACTATTAAACGTGACTGAGAGAGGAAAAAGGAAGGGTTCAAGTTCAAAGTTCTGTTCAGACTCAGAAAGAGGAAAGATCACTCATGTGCTGATATAGAATGAATGCCAATTGTGTCTTTTTCCTTGACAAATTGGTTTTCAGAGAAAATCCAGAGCTCAAAGTTTTTCCATTGATATTTTCAAATTTTCTTCAAAAAGTGATTTTTCAAAACTCCATTTTGAAGTTATCTAACAATCTCTTTTGTCTGGTAGGGTCTAAGATATGTCCCTTGGGTCAGTTACTGCACACTCAAGGAATCCATTCTGACAGCTCCACTCTTAAAATAACAAAAAGCAATAATAACAACGGATGGGCCAACAAAGCCCAAAAACGCCTACTGTCTGCCTCAGAACTTGTCCCCAGCCGAGGACTCCATGATGTGCGGTCATAGACTGGGTATAATTTTTTTTTTTTAAGATTGTATTTATTTGACAGAGAGAAACACAGCCAGAGAGGGAACACAAGCAGGGGGAGTCAGAGAGGGAGAAGCAGGCTTCCCGCTGAGCAGGGAGCCCGATGTGGGACTCGATCCCGGGTCTCCGGGACCATGACCTGAGCCGAAGGCAGTCGCTTAACCAACTGAGCCAGCCAGGCGCCCCAGGATATAATTTTTTGCGGTAATCAGCTTCTGCTTCCATAGTGAGCTAGGCCAACTTCCTTCTCTCTGTCACTCTCTGTGTTTCCCCCTACCACCTCATGATAATTGGGGAAATATGTCTATAAATATATTTCTGAAACTGAAAGAATGAACCTCCTTCTCCTCCAAATCAACCATTTCTTCCCTCAGACCCCTGACAGGAGATGAGGGTCCTCTTTGACTAAGACTTCAGCTTCTGGCTCCCAGAGGTATTTGACTTTGTTGAACCAGGTCTAGAGAGGGGCCACCTGAGCTTTCTAGAGTCCTGTGCTTCCCTTCAAACTCCTCCCCACCACTCTGAGGTACCTGCTTGCATCTATCTTTCCTCTTTATTGTCATTGGATGAACACACACTTGTAATCATGTCTACTTGGAATCACGCATGGATCCACACGTCCTTAAAAAAACTTTAATTTTCTAAAAAGCAGTTGAAATAGGCAGTAGCCATCCCTACCATTACCTCACCCTCACGAGAAATAGAGGCAACTGGGCAGTGTGAGCTCTTGAATGACTCTGTGGAGTAAATACTGCTACCTATCCTAAACATCCAGACTATATTTGACTTACATTTAAGTAAGAAACTTCTATCTTATTTAAGACACTGTGTTTGAAGTCTCCTCATTCTGTACCTTTACCAACCCAATTATAGAAAAGGATATCTGACTTCCTACTTTTCACCCCTGGTGCCTACATCAGGTCTGGAAGAGGGAGTGGCAGGAAGTCTGTATCTCAGGTAGACCATGCCCCCCTCCCGAATACACACCCAGATTGAGCTATAAGTTCCGGCCATGATATGGAGAAAGGAGATGAGCTTTAGATGGGTACAGAGATTAAAATTTTAAAAGTAGATTGTGATATTAATACCTCAAAAGACCTAGAGAGCTATGAAGTCTGCTCATCACTAGGAGGTTAGAAGGGGAGTATTTCAGAATACAGTTGGCTGAATGGGAAAAAGTAAAAACTACATATTTACATGTGGCTCTCTTGAGATTTCTCATAAACTAACCATAATTAAAAACCCCTAGAAAGTCCCTGTGACTGGGGTGCCTGGGTGGCTCCGTCAATTAAGCATCTGACTCTTGGTTTTGGCTCAGGTCATGATCTCAGGGTGGTAGGATTGAGCCTTATGTGGGGCTCCCTGCTCAGTGGGGAGTCTGCTTGCGATTCTCTTTTCCTCTACCTCTGCCCCTTGCCCTGTTCTCTCTCTCTCAAATTAAATAAATACATCTTAAAAAAAAAAAAAAAAAAGAGGGGCACCTGGATGGCTCAGTTGGTTAAGCGACTGCCTTTGGCTCAGGTCACGATCCCAGAGACCCGGGTTCAAGCCCCACATTGGGCTGCCTGCAAGGCGGGAAGCCTGCTTCTCCCTCTCTCACTCCCCTTGCTTGTGTTCCCTCTCTGGCTTTGGCTCTGTTTCTCTCTGTCAAATAAATAAAATAAAGTCTAGGGGCCCTGGGTGGCTCAGTTGGTTAAGTGACTGCCTTCGGCTCAGGTCATGATCCCGGAGACCCAGGATCGAGTCCCACATTGGGGTCCCTGATTGGCGGGAAGCCTGCTTCCCCCTCTCTCACTCCCCGTGCTTGTGTTCCCTCTCTCACTGTGTTTCTCTCTGTCAAATAAATAAAATCTTTAAAAAAAAAACTTTAATAAAATAAAATCTAACAAATAAATAAATAAATAAATAAATAAATAAGAAAGAAAGAAAGTTCCTGCAATTTTGGACTTCTGGCCTCTGAAACTGTGAGAAAATCAATTTTTGGTGTTTTGAGCTACCCAGTCTATGATATTTGGTAATGGCAGCTCTAGAAAACAAACGCATCCAGGAAGGCTGCCAGTTTGATGTTTCCTTTGCTCACAGCTCCCTTTCACGTCCAACTCTGTGCCCAGTGTGCCCTCCTTTTGACGAGCCTCCCCAACCAAAGGCTCAGAGCCTTTATGCTGCCCCGGCCTTGCCTAAAACCTTTCAAACCAGCAGCACTCCCTAGTCATCTTTGCCATTTCCCATTCCTCTTAATATGTCACCTTATTGAGCTACTTAATTTTTATTCTCATCCTGGTGCTAACAGTGAGAAACGTATTAAGACAAACTTCTCAAATTGCAGCGATGGATTTGGAGCAGGTAAATGCACTGAACAAATATGAAGGAAGAGGACACTCTATTTGCAGAGTTTTAAGATAAAAATGAGGATTTCAAAGCCATTTTATGCTTTTCAAAGCTATTCACTCACTCAAGTTCTACTAAAGATCTGCAATGGACCACACTGTTCTTAGCACCGGGGATGAGCAGAAAAGAAGGGGAAGGTGGTTCTTTTTCTCCTGGAGCTTACATTTTAGTGGACAGAAATGGAAAACAAGTAAACAGGATAACTTAGAGGGTGACGTGTGCTATAAAGGAAACCAAAGGGAGCAATGTGCCCGAGTGACTGGGAGGAATGCTTCCTTAGGTGGGAATTCCAGGAGGTCTCTCTGAGGAGGTGACATTTAAGCTGAGACACGAATGGCAAGAACAAGCTAGGCAGAAAGAATAATCTCAACCAAGAGAGTAACAAGTGCCAGGTGCAGAGGGGCCAGAAGGGCCAGAGGTGAGACTCAATGTGGTGCATTGAAGAAGAGCCAGAGGTAGCTGTAGCTGGAGTGTGGTGGGCAAGAGGAGAGAGGGAAGGGATGCAAAGGTAAGTTCAGAGCAGGAGGAAGGCAGACCATGATGATAGGTCATGAGGGGCTTGGCTTTTGTTCTAACCATAACTGGAGGTCATTAGAAGGTTTTAACCAGAGTAGTAGTTTGATATAGCTCACACGTTAAAAAACAATCCCTTCAATGGCTGTTTGGAAAATATGTGAGGAAAGAGGAAAAGCAAAGAGGCCATTTGGGAAGCCAGAGGTTGTACAAGTGATGGATGTTGGTGGCTTAGTCAGGATGGCAGGGGTTGCGGAATGGACCACACACACTCTCCTCTCACAATAGGTGTACATGGGAGGGAAAATGCCAAAATCTGTACCATTGCCCGTGGGGCATTCATGTCTATTCATGAAGGTGCAGTGAGAATATTGTGTCGATAGGTCCCAAACATATTTGGTTTAAACAATGTGCAGGTTTACTTTTGCCTCATGTAACAGAGGTCAGCCCTCTAGGACTGGGTGACAGACTGGCCTGGAAAACACAAAATGGTACACTAAGGGGCATGCCCTCCACATGTGGTTTTCATCTCCAGGTTCTAGACGGATCTTCCAGTTCGTCTCTCCTACCCAGCAGAAAGGCAGAAGGAGCAAAGAAATCCATACTCATTATTCTTAGAGATAAGAACCAGAGGGGCACAGTTTCCAGCTATATTCCACAACCAGAATTCAGTCACATGTCCACATCAAGCCGCAAGGGTGGCTGGGAAATGTACTCTCTAGCTGGGTTGTCAGGTGTTCTAGAAAAACTCACACATTAATTAAATAAAAGGTGAAGGGATATTGGTGAAAACTAACAGTTCCTTCACAATTTTTTAAATTTATTGACATAGTTTTCTGTTACAGACTGAATTGTGTCCCCTCCAAAATTCACGTGTTGAAGCTCTCACCCCCTGGTACCTTAGAATATGACTCTTTTTGGAGATAGGGATTTTGAAGAGGTAATTAAGGTTAAATGAGGTCATAAGGGTGGGACCCCAATCTAATATGACTGGTGTCCTTATTAGAAGAGGAAGAGGCACTGGGGAACGTGTGCATACAGAGGAAAAGCCATCTGAGAACACAGCAAGAAGGCAGCCATTTGCTCAAAATCTAAGGAAACCAGAAAAGTCCTACTCGATAACCAGTTATAAATAAATGTGGCTCTGAATTTCCTTTGCAAGCAAATAAATCCATGGCTTTGCCCTCAACAGCCTGGGACTGAAGGCTATCCAGCTGACCCTTGAGCAATGCAGAGGTTAGGAGTGCTAACCCTTGTGCAATTGAAAACCTGTGTGTAACATTTTACATCCCCAAAACTTAAGTAGTCAAAAATCTGTGTATAACTTTTAACAACCCCAAAACTTAATTAGTAATAGCCTCCTGTTGACCAGAAGCATTACCAGTAACATAAACGGTCAATTAACACATATTGTATACGTTATATGTATTATATAGTGTATTCTCACAACAAAATAAACTAGAAAAGAAAGAAAACATTAGGAAAATCACAAGAAGAGAAAATATATTTATAGCACCACACTGTAAAAAATCCACGTATAAGTGGGTCCATGTAGTTCAAACCCATGTTGTTCAGGGGTCACCTGTATTTCCCTTTACATATAAATTATTAAGTCATGAGTCCCTACTGGTTAACTACATATTTGTGTGAAAGTGTCAAAAATCTGATAATATAAGCTCAGATATGAAAAAAATCTTTATTTTCCATAATCAGTCTAATTTTTTCCAAACTCCAAAGTTGAACAGGATGACAAAGTTCACGCAGAGGCCCATGAGGCTCCATAAGATACTCCAAGGGCTGAGATACCTAGGTGACTCATTTGATAAAGTGTCCACTCTTGATGTTGGCTCAGGTCATGGTCTCAGGGTCATGGGATTGGGCCCCACTTTGGGGCCTGTGCTGGGTGTGGAGCCTGCGTGGGTTTCTCTATCTCCCTCTCCTTCTGCCCCCACTCTTCTTGTTCATTTTCTCTCTCTAAAAACAAATGAATAAAATAAAATAAAACATTCTAAGGGCCACTGTGTACACTTCTGAGGTTGACCCTTTCCTTGCTGCCATGAAATCCCATAAATTCCTGTTCACACAGAATTCATTTGGAAAAGAAGGAAGAGCAAAGGTCCTTGAATAAGCATTTACTCTAGAGCATTTCCACTTGAAACAGAATAGTTGAACCAGAGGGACTGAGGTACCTGTAATAGGCAAGTTTGAGCACCACCTCAGCCTCCAGCCTTGCTCCCTAGCTTAGTTGAAACAGTTTTCATTAAGTCTTCCCCAAATATGTAGGGCTAATAGAGGCACCACCTAGACAGCAACCCATTCATCAGAATCCAAGTTTATTATGGTTTCTTAAATAGAATTTCCTGACTCTTTTTAAGTTTTTGCATCGTTTTCAGCAATTAGTGCTAACTTCATATTAAAAGCAGCTCTAATATTAGCCCAGAAAAGTCCACGTTTGCTCTTCTCCTTGGGCCATTCCAAGTAAGTCCGCTGTGTCATGAGAGCCCTCAGCTTGTGATACTTGCTGGGAATGCAGTTCTGTGGAATGGGTTCCAGCAAGATCAAGATTAAGTTATTAGATCCTTCATGAAAGAGATTGTGGTGAGCAAAGTAGAGTTCATAATGGCACCACTCACTCTGGACAAAGTTGGGAGACAAAACAAAGATGGACTTGTAACTTTTTTCAATGCAGTTTATGATATTTTCCACAATGCTCTTCCCAGGAACAAAGTTTCTCTCATGGAGACAAATCCTTATATCTTCTTTTTCTAGGCAAGGTACCAGTTCATTCTTCACCCAGGCAGAATCATGTTCACTATATGAAATAAAAGCATGGAACTGGAGGGTTTTTTGGAGTTCTTCTAAGGGTGTGTTCCTTGCCCTGCGCCGGGTCTGGGTCCACTGACACACCATCCTGAGATACCAGGGAAGATCAAAATAGATACAGAGGGTGGTCACAATAATAGTCAACACCAGCACAGTGACCCCAATGGTAACAAGCAGCAGAGTTGTGTTGCAGGATAACTGAGACACGTGAAAGTCCTTCAGTGGGGTTCCCTTGTAGTTTTCTGGATTGTCACACTTATAAGAATCAGGCCAACCCTCTATCACCTCACTTGATACTTGGCCTAGACTT
>PITA01031912.1:0-14585 GCA_004023965.1 Spilogale gracilis
GTCAAAGGGGGACATGGGGAGCTCGGGTAGGGGGGACAGCGATGATGATTAGAAGAAAACGGGCAGCTGGTGGGGGGATGCGTGGTACCAGGGAAGAAGGGGCGGGCGGGGGAAGGGTGACCTGAGAAGGAGAGCCTGGAGGAGGGGCGGGGCCGGCGGGCCGGCGCACCCCGCCCCAGTAGGATCCCCGCGAGGGAGGAGGGCGGTGTCTAGGGTCGAGTCCAGTGTCGGGACCCACGAATGCGCAAGAAACTCAAGGGAGCCATGGGGCCGCTCCCACTCCCGCTACCCCATGGGTCCCCATCTCCCCCGGGCTCCGCAGCTATCCCAGGCCGGACCCATAGACCTTTCCAGGTCCAGAGACCGCGGCCTTGACTGTGGCTCTGTCCTACAGATTCCAGCACCCCAACACTTGCGCAGGAGCGCTCTTCCCGGGAGGCACCTTGCACAAACTGTGACTGAATGAATGCTGCTCCCAGCACAGCAGACCTGGGGGCCTCACTCAGGTAGGAGAGCAACAGACGCAGCCCCCGCCGACGCTCTCCGGGTCACCGCCCCCTCGGGTGCCCCAAGCCGCTGGGGTGGCGAGGAGGCCGGGGGCCCCTCCCTCTGGCCACGCCCCACCAGCTGCCCGCGGACCCCGGCGGCGGGGCCGGACAATGCGCGCCGCTCCCATTGGCCGCGGCGCGCCTCGATTCGGCGGCTCGGGGCCCGCGCGGCCAATCCGTGCATTGAGATGCAAATAAGATGGTATAAAAGGGGCGGGGCCGCGGCGGCGGGAAGACGCGGAGGAGCCGGGGCTTCGCAGGCGCCCACCCAGCGCTGCGAGGGGCGCGGGCGCTCGCCGCGCTCGCCGCGCTCTGGGCGGTGCGGGCCATGGCTCAGCCCCAGGCGCCCGGCCGGGACCGTCCGAGCCGGGAGAATGAGGACGGCTGGGAGACGCGGGGGGACCGCAAGGTGCGGGCCGGGGCCTCGGGGCAGGGGGCGGGCGGGAGGCCCGGGACCGCGGCTCAGTCGCCCGCTTCCCGCAGGCCCGGAAGCCCCTGGTGGAGAAGAAGCGGCGCGCGCGGATCAACGAGAGCCTTCAGGAGCTGCGGCTGCTGCTGGCGGGCGCCGAGGTGAGGCGGGCGGGCGGGCCCCCGGGGGCCGCTGGGCGGGAGAGCGGGGTTCGCGGCGCGCCCCGGCCTCACCGACCCCCACGCCCCCCGCGCTTCCGCCGGCGCAGGTGCAGGCCAAGCTGGAGAACGCCGAGGTGCTGGAGCTGACGGTGCGGCGGGTGCAGGGCACGCTGCGGGGCCGGGCGCGCGGTGAGTGGCGTGGGCGGCGCGGGCGGGGCGCGTTCGGGACCTCGCCGCCCGGCGCCCCTGTACTGTCGGCGGCTAGGGCGACCTCGGGGTCTCCTGAGTGAGCCCTGCCCCCGCAGTGGCCGCTTACCGACGCGGCGCCTCTCTCTCCCTCCCACTCCCGTAGAGCGCGAGCAGCTGCAGGCGGAAGCAAGCGAGCGCTTCGCGGCTGGCTACATCCAGTGCATGCACGAGGTGCACACGTTCGTGTCCACGTGCCAGGCCATCGATGCCACGGTCGCCGCAGAACTCCTGAACCACCTGCTCGAGTCCATGCCTCTGCGCGAGGGCAGCAGCTTCCGGGATCTGCTGGGCGACGCCCTGGCCGGGCCTCCGGGAGCCCCGGGGCGAAGCAGCTGGCTTACAGGAGGGGTCCTAGGGTCCCCTCTGCCCAGTCCCCCAGGCGCCGGGGACGACCTGTGCTCCGACCTGGAGGAGGCCCCCGAGGCTGAACTAACCCGAGCGCCTGCTGAAGGGCCAGACTTGGTGCCAGCAGCCCTGGGAAGCGCCACCGCTGCCCGCATAGCCCAGAGTGTCTGGAGGCCTTGGTGACTAACACCAGCCCGAGGTTTGCAAGGGTGGGTGTGGCTTTCTCTTGCTCTGTTGGCTCCGCCCTGCGGTCCAGATGTGGTGGGGCTGGCTCCTAGCTGTCTTCCCGGTCTGCGGGCTCTCTTCCTCCCGTGGCTGGGTTGCAGGGCAGTCTGGGTCTGGGATGACCAGCCCAGTCAGGCCCCTAGCCCTGTTTCTTAAGGAAGTATGACTTAGGGACCCCACAGCCCCCCCCCCCCGTGGGTGGAGGGTGGGAGCTACAGGCAGGAGGAGGGGTCTTATGGAACTTACAGCGTTCCCCAGGGTTTCACTGTCCCAGCCTCCTCAGGTACCGTGTGGATCTGGGGGCAGAGGTGACCAGAATGGTGCTGAAGCCCTTATCGATGCTGGGCACTAGCGACGGGACAGAGGGACACCTCAGACCCTGATAGCCCTGGCCTGAGCAGAAGTTTGAACTTGTCACTTGAGTCAGGACACAGGGGAGGCAAGAGCTTTCTCTGACATGGGCTCTACCTGCCAGAGAGAAGCAGAGCTCCCTGGACCACTTGAGTCTGTGTATTAGGTCACCATCAAATGTTCCAGTTTTATTAAATAAAGCATTTTGGAGAGTTAGTTACCCTTTGGAAGTAGGACTGAATGATGTGGTGTCATTGATGGGTCTAATGTGTAAATACTAAACCAGGGGCATTTGTCTTGTATCCAGTGCTGGCGAATGTTTCTGAAACCTCTCACCCTTTGCCAGCACCATGAGGGGCACAGTGCTGGTGGCTAGGGGACACTGTGGCATGTCTCACTGTGCATGGTTCTCCCACCTCCCTGGGAACTGCCGGCATCCTGGAGATGGGTACCATTGCTGGGGGGTTGGCTCCAGAGTAAGGAAGCAACAGGGGAGCAGCCTGTCCCCCACCATTCTCCAGTTCATGAGCTTCTGGGAATAAAACTAATGCCAACTTGAAATGAAAGCATCATGGCTGTACGCAGCTTGGCCTACAGGTCAAAGTGGGCCCAAGAAGTCAGAAACCTCACGACAAGGGGGATGGGATGGGCAGCAAGGGTGGAGGGAGTTTCCCTCCGGGGCTGGGCCAGAGCCCGCAGACAGCGTCACTGCCACAGGGAGCCCAGCCTGGTCACTCCTGCTCCAGGACCCCACAGCAGCTTGGGTTGCCTGTGCCTAGACCGGGCCTTCGAGACAACTCACGGTTGACACCCGGGTCTCCTCTCTGGTTGGGTGCCTTTGCTTCAAGAACATCTTTCCCAGCAGCCCTTTGACAAAAGCCCTCAGGGCAGGTCCCAGCCGCCAGGGGTGTCTCACCTTGGCTCCTCTGTGGTTCAATGTCAGACCTCAGCCACTAGACTATAACCAGATGCAACTTATTCTTCGTGACTGCAGAGAGGTTGGGATGGGCTGGGGGAGGCAGATCCTTAAGGGAGGGCTCAAGAAGGATTGGAAACCTTATTCCTAGGGTTATTTTAGCCACCCCAGACAGCAGATGGGATACAGGTGCCCTTGTAAGACCTCGGTTGCCTGTGGCTCCCAGCAGCACCGAAAGGCCACTATGATGAGTTCTGATGCCATTTGCGGGGACGGGGGTGACGACATCCGCCAGGGACTGTTTTGAAGCATCAACCCCTTCCTCTCATGCCCACCCTTGGCACATTCTCCCAGAGATCCTGGAAGAGGGCCATGGGGACCCAGGACTCGGGATGCAAGGTGCAGGAGGTTGACCTGGGGGAAAACGTGTCGCTGGGACCAGGACACTCCTGAGGTCAGAAGCCCCTAACCCAGAGCGCTGGTCCTGCACTCCCCCCACTTATGACTGAGTCAGCTTCTTCTGTGAGCCTCAAGAACAGCTTCTTTCCTCGGACATGTAAGTGGTCCCCAGAGCAGCAACCCCTACCAGCCTCTATGGGGGTGAGAGCCCCTCTCACCTCTGCAGCCCGGACCACCAGCTGCCTGCCTACCTTCCTTCGGAAGCTCTTCGCAAATTTCCCACTTAAAACCAGACAACTATTTCATATCACCTCCTCTCTCTGAAACCCCTGAGTCTCCCTCACAGGCCTTGCTCTTGACTTTTGGTAGCCTTGCTTCATCCTCCCTGAGATGTGCCTCCCTCCTGCTTCGAGCTCCTGGCCCACTGTATTAGTCTCCTGTGCCTACCATACATCGCTGCAGACTGGTGGCTGAACATAACATGAATTGATCATCGTGCATTTCTGTAGGTTGGAAGTCTGACCCAGGATTCACGAGGCAAAGAAGAGCCTAGAGCTTTCGGAACAGCTACATTCCCTCCTGGAGGCTTGAGAGTGAATCCATTTCCTTCCCTTTCCCTGTTTCAGAGACCACTGATATCCTTTGGCTGGCGGCCTCCTTCCTCCACCTTCAGACCTTCAAAGGCAAACATAATGCATCTCTCGCACCCTCCTTCCATAGGCACATCTCCTGACCCCTGTGCCGCCCTCTTTGTTCTATTTTTAAGGACCCTCATGATGATACGGGGCCCACCTGGATAATCTGGAATAATCTGCCTCTCTCCAGGTCCTTAATCCTCAACAGATTTGCAAAACCTCTTTTGCCCAGAACACTCACGAGTTTCGGGAATGACGATGTGGACATCTTTGGGGAACCATTAACCTGCCAACCATACCGACGTGGGCCTCTGCCCAGGCATCTTGCCTCCCATCATGATACGGTATGAGGGCGAGCCTTCCGCGCAGGCATTGGATTTGGTCCCCTCCGACCTCTCAGTGACTCTGCTGCATCACTAGTCTCTCCTCCCTCCGCATCATCCTACAAAGAAGCTGAAACATCTCCACCCAGAGAAAGAGGAGATAAGACCTCCCTGGACTTGCCATATCTTAGCCTCTGCCTCAGGGCCCTGCTCTGAAGCAACACTTCTTATAAGCACTGTTAACAACAGCTGTCTCCACTCGCGCACCTCTCCAGTCAGGCCGTTGTTCCCTCCCCTCCACTGACCCTGCCCTGGTCAAGATCTTCAGCAACTGCCATGTTTCCAAGTCCACCAGTCCTGTCTTAAGTTTCTTGCTTAGCCTTCTTCGAGTGAAGCGTTTCTCATGGGTTATCACTCCCTCCTTCCCGAAACTCTCTATTTTCTTGACCTCAGAAACTTCCCATGTCCTGGGTTGTCATGGCCATCCCCAGTCTCCTTTGCTAGAGGCTCCTCTCCTAGATGCACACTTGAAGCTCTGTGTCCTTCCCTATCACCCCTGCCCAGACTCCACCCAGTCCATTGGTTTGTCCCATCATGGGCCCTTGATCCAAAGCCCATCTTCATCCTTCTGGACCCCTATATCCTCCTGTCTGCTTCATATATCTTCTCTGACATCTGCTGGGCATCACAAACCACAGCCCAAGTGCCACAGATTCACCCCCCATGCACTGTCACCGCCCCACTCACTGCCTATTTATGGCTCCCCACTGATTAGACAAAAAAAAAAAAATCTATAGAAGCCGCAGTCTGTCTTAGCCTGCCATCTCACCTCCACTCAATCCAGTGCATGAGCTATATATACTTAAAAAAAAAAAAGTTATGTATTTATTTAAGAGAGAGAGCACGAGCAGGAGGGGCAGAGGGAAAGGGAAAATCCCAAGCAGACTCCCCACGGAGCGCAGAGTCCCACAAAGGGACTGATCTCACCCCCCCCCCCCCGAGATCACAAGCTGAGATCACGACCTGAGCCCAAACCAGGGGTCGGGCACCCCACGAGCTCTACTTCTAAATCCAGTCTTCAGTTGTCATCTTTCCACCGACAGAGTGCTGGCAACCTCATCTCGACTTGAACCTGGACTTGGGCAGCAGGGCTAAGTCGCCTCCCCACTTCCACGTGGGGGTCCCGGTAGCGGCCTTCAAGGCTCTGCCAGAGCCGGCCCGGCCGCCCCCGGGGTCCCTCCCTCCAGTAGCTCTGCTCTAGGCTCGGGTCTCGGCGAGCGACCCGAGAGAGGGGGTTCGTTCCTGAACGGCCCGGAGCCGGCGCTGGGAAACCGGAGGGATTTGGGAATAAGGCAGCGGAGCTCCAGGGGTTCTCGGGCTGGACTTCCGCGGCGCCCAGCTCGCGGAGACGCTCGGAGACGGCGGCCAGGGGCAAGCTGGTGACATTCCCAGGGCTTTGTGTGTTCCGGGGAGGCGGGGTCGGAGTCGTTGGCCCCGCCCCCTCCTCGTCCCGCCCCCTCCTCGCCCCGCCGAAGGCGAACCGCAGAGCCTCCTGGGAAATGTAGTTCCTGTCCTTCCACTTCCCTTTCCTCGAGGCCGCTTCAGGCGGAGCCCGCGCCGCGACTCCCAGAGGCCTCCGGGGCCGGAGGCCACGCCCCCCGCCGCGAGGGCCGGGAACCCGGTGCTCTGCCCGACCGGGTGCGGCCGCCCCCGGGAAGCTCTCGCGGCCGAGGAGCAGCCCTGCGCGTCTCTCCAGCAGCCCTGCCACCGGGAGAGGAAGAGAGGCAGGCGCCTCGTGGCTCGAGCCGCGCGTCCGCGTGAGGGCGCGCAGGCAGAGGGCGCCCCGGCCGGTCTCCGCGCAGACCCGGGGTCTCGGGAGCGCGGGAGCGTTGAACCTGCAGCCGAAGCCACCGGCGGCAGGTGCCGAGGCAGAACGCGGCCGCGGCAGGACGGGGCCGAGGCGGGCTTGCCGAGGAGGGAACGCGGGCCTTGCTGGCCGAGCCCGAGAGCAAGCCCCGGCTTGGCGCGGCGTTCACTGCGCACCTGCGCCGAGCACCTGCTGGGGGCTGCGGCCAGACGGACTCCGGGACGGACCCCTGCTGTCGTGCAACTTGCATTCTCGGAAGGTGGCCCGGAGCCCACAGAGAGCCAGCCACAGGCCGTCGCGAGCTGCGCAGAGGTCCTCGGAGGCATCGCTTTTGAGAGCAGCCAGGGAAGCGCCGAGCTTATCAGATGTTCTTGGGGGTCCTTGGGTTTAGGAGGATCTAGAAGGAGGAGAAGGAGAAGGGATAAGGTTTTAAACGGGGGCCTCAGAGGCCTAGGTTTCTTGTAGGAGCGCCCAGGCATCTACTCTGCTTCGTGGTTGCCTCGACAGCCAGCGGATGACACTTGGGGTACTCTCCTCTTCCCTCCCTTAACCTGGGATGCTGCCCTCCCTTAACCTGGGAAAATCTTGTCCGCGCCCTTAGACATCTCAAACACCCCTACTGTGGACCTCGTCACCCCTCACCGTTAGGCTAGCTCCCAAACTGTAAGCTCCCCATACTTTCTGTCCTATCCGCTCTCTCCCCAGAAACTTGTTAGAACTCACTGAGATCTCCTAGTCTTGTTCTGGCATTTTCTTCAGTCAAGTTTCTTGAGAATCATTTCTGTTCTCATTTTCTGCATTTGTTCACCTGTTTGCTCATCATAAAATTTCACTCTGGCTCACATTTCTCTTCACTCTACTGAACTTCTGGAAGTCTCCGATGAAGTCCTTATTGCCAAGCAGACTCTTCAGATTTCTTTTTACATAAATGTTACAGTATTTGGCACCATCAATAACCTCATGCTTCTGGAAACCCTGTTCTCGGTCTAGTTGTCCTGCTTCCTCTTCAACCTTTCCTTCTCAGATCCTAGACAGGGCTCTTCTCAGCCCACGCTTTATGGCTCTATCCCGTGTTCCTTTCCTTAGCCCTCTTACCTCTAGACAGCAGTCTGTATGATCTCCATGGATTTCCGTCCTGTGTCACTGAGTCCAAAAATGACTTCCAGCCCAGCCGGGCTCTCTGGAGCTTTTGGGGGGCATTTATCCAACTGTCCATGGTTCTTGGCTCGCACGTCTCCCACAGGTTCTTCAAACTCAGCAAATTCTGAACCCAGCTCTCCTGCAGGACCTGCGCCTCCTAGCATGTTCTAGCATGTTCTGGGTTCCTGAGAGCAACACGGCCATTTTCAGCCAGCCAGGAGAGAGGCCCGACAGCCAAGGAGACGCCTCCTTGTCCTTCAGCCACACCTTGTGAGCAACGCCCACTGTAATGAATGAATGAGTTGACGTCTCCTTTCTCGTCCCTCTCCATCTCACCTGCCACGTTCTTAAGGTCGGGTTCTTACCCCCCAGCTGGAGGACGGCACTGAGCCTTAGGAAAACTAGAGCTACTCTTGCCTCCTGAACTGCAGTCCTTCAAAAGTCCAACACCATGCAGATGAGTAGGAGAGAGTAGGAGACCCACGACTGCCCTGGGTCCACTCAGACCTTCGGAGCTCCACCTCTGAGCCCCTCTCCCCTCTTCCCATCCATGTCTCCATCTCCTTGCCAGGTGCGTGGCTGCTGCGCATACACACACACACACACACACACACACACACACACACACACCGTCCTGCCCCTCTTCTCTGCAGTTGCCTTCAAGGTTGGGAAGATTTTCCTGATCATCCAGTTTTAGGCAGTTCTCAAGTTTCTCTCTTTCATTTTCCTGATGGTATATTTCAGACAATGTTTATTTATTCTCTCATATTTATTAGATGCCTACTCTTTGTCAGGCATGATCCCAGTTGCTGGCGGTAAAGTTTCTTCTCAAGCTCACACTGTTAGCAGGGAACCAGATGAAAAATAGCTGATAGGATGGGCAGTGTTTCTGTGCCAAGAAGAAAATAAAGTGGGTCAGGAGGACAGGGAGGAATGGCGCAGAAGCAGCATGCAGGTGTAGGCAGGTTGGTTAGAGATGACCCATCTGGTGTGCTTTATTCGAGAAGAGAAGTGATGATGATGAGGAATGAGCGAGCAGCCCTCCTGGGAAGGGGTGCTCTGGGGGAGTGAATAGCAAGTGGGGCTGGGGCTGGGGCCTGGTCAGCTGAGTCCCCAAAGTCTCCTCGCAGTCGTTCCTTGCGTGTCTGTATTTCTTTCCGTAACAGCAGTGTCACCCATTCATTGGCACCAGCTGACAGGGCCCTCCGTGTACGTGATCTTATCGGTTCCTCAGATGTCACAATGACCCCCTGAGGGAGGTATTACTAGTCTCCATTTTACCGGTGAGGAACCGAGGCTAGATTTTCTTAAACCTAGATTTTAATTTAAAAAGCCATACACACTCCCAGGAAAAGTCAAGCACAATGGAGGGCCGGCCGTGGAAAACCTGGGTCTTGCTCTGTCTTCTCGCCCCATCCCTTCGTCCCCCTCTCCAGGAGTCTCCACATTAACAATTTCCTGGATGACCTTTCTGATGCTTTCCATGAGTCTGCAAGCACATAAATCTAGGATAAATTTTTTTCTGTAAATGGGACCGTTCTGTACATACCATTCTGCAGTTTTTTGAACCCAACAGTAGACCTGTCGAGTCAGTCCGTGCACCTGCAACGTGCTACGCTCTGTCCTTGGCACCAGGGACACAGTGTCGAGGAGGACAAGCCCCTCCCTCAAGGCCCGCCTGACCCACCATGTTGCAGCCTACAGAGGTCCCCATGCATGATGGCCTCACCCAGGGTGTAGAGCGGTTTTCCAAGGTTTTTCCAAGACCAATACTCAATGAACAGCCCGGTTACTTTGCAACACATACCTGCCTTGTCCTGCCTTCTGGCTGGAGGCTCCCTCGGTTCCCAGCGCTGGGCAGAATTAATTCTAGAATGGCATGTCATTGAAAAAGTGCACGTGTCAGATTGTTGCCCTGAAAACGGTCTCGCTTTACCCTCTCACATTCAGTGAAGGAGGGGCAGTTTTCTGCAGTCTCATTAATAGTAGACCTCCCTATTTCACTGATTTACGAATGTGAAAAAAAGTTTTTTTAAGGGAAGGATATTGATTATGGGTGCAAAACATGCACAGGTCTTGGTTAGAATTCCCTTTCTGCCTCTACTTATTTTTCTTCCCTTTTTTGTGCTTCGCAGCCCCTCATGTCTGCCCTTCCCCATCGCACCTGTCTTCTGCTGGACCCTACTGACTTCCCTGGCACAGGCAGGGTCCGGCCCGGTTGGAAGCATGCACAGCTCTAGAGAAGCTGAGAACACATCCCGGGGGCAGCCTGTGCCCCCTGTAACCAGGAGAAGTTCCAGCAAGAAGTCTCAGCACCCAGAGAGGCAGGGTCGCTGCCTTAAGAACAATGTAATTTCAGGGGAGACAGACATTTCCTGATCATTAATATATAAGAAACAAAGGCCACAAGAGAAGTATAATAAATAGGGCCAGAGGGTGGAGGAAAAGGTGACATGACTTCCCACCAGCAGGCTCCTGAAGGAAGGCTGCCCGGAGGAGGTGGCATGTGAGCCCTGCAGGACAGGCAGGTTCTTGACAGGGGGAAGTGGGTTAAGCATAGGAAGACCACTTACCTTTAGACCCCGGAGGTCACCATGCTCCTGAATTTGACTTGAGAATTTCCTGTGGCTGTCCCTGGTCCCTGAAGTGACATGGTGGGTAAGAAGGGGGAGGGGACGGGAACAAGAAGGGTGAGGTGCACGGGCCTCCCCTGGGAGGGTATCCACCCTGGAGAGAGAGGCCTCCCTCTGGGGCTTCATTCTGCTTCTTCCCTCTTCTCTCCCACCGACCTCGTGCCACATGAGCTCCGTCTCCAGCAGCTTCTCGGGGAGCAGCTTCCTGGAGGTCAGTGGGGACTGGGATTGTGGGCGGCCCTGTAGTCCAGCCGTGCTGCTCGCCCTTGCTGGGCTCTGGGGGCCAGGGCCTGAGCGGGGCAGGTAGGCAGAGCCGGGGCTAGTGGGAGAGGGAAAAGCGCCGAGCAGGGAGCCCGATGCAGAGCCCGATCCCAGGACACTGGGATCATGACCTGAGCCAAAGGCAGATGGTTAACCACTGAGCCACCCAGGCGCCCCGGATGTGTTTTTAATGTTGGCTTTAGAACAGACATTGGAATATCCCAACTGCTTGTTCATTTTTTTTTTTGAAATCACAAGAAAATGTGTCTATATCCTTTACACAGTGCTAAAGAAACTTATCAATTTGCTTTCATACAAGGGTATTTTTGTACATGGAGATTATGAGCTGAAGAAGGCACAAATTTGACACAGTCACATTTCGGGGAAAAGAATGGTGTGTGCTCTCTTAGGTAACTTGTCATACTTGCTCCCTTATTACATCCCTAGTCACGAGCATTTTTTTTAAAGATTTTATTTGACAGAAAGAGAGATTCACAAAAAGGCAGAGAGGCGGGCACAGAGAGAGGAGGAAGCAGGCTCCCTGCTGAGCAGAAAGCCCAATGTGGCCTCGATCCCAGGACCCTGAGATCATGACCTTAGCCGCAGGCAGAGGCTTAACCCTCTGAGTCCCCCAGGCGCCCACAAGCATTTTTTATATTAACTCTGTTTCAACCTCTACTTTCATACGCTAGACCTAAGAAGCTTTTTCTTTCATTTCAATTAAGTCAGAACATGTCATTTTATTATTACAATATTACTCTTTTTTTAAAGGAAATGTATTTATTATTATTATTTTAAAAGATTTTATTTATTTATTTGACAGAGAGATCACAAGTAGGCAGAGAGAGGCATGCAGAGAGAGAGGAGGAAGCAGGCGCCCCGCTGAGCAGAGAGCCTGGTGTGGGCCTTGATCCCAGGACCCTGAGATCATGACCTGGGCCGAAGGCTTTAGCCCACTGAGCCCCCCAGGTGCCCTACAATATTACTCTTTATGCGAGCAGCTCTGACCGTCTGACACTTCTTCACAATGGGCACAGGGAGAGAGGAAGGAAAGGTATTTGCAACCTTTATTCTTGATAGGAGCTCTAGTGTGATTTGCTCATAGCATTACACATTTGTTCTGTATTTTATTAGACAAGACATATGGATTTCCAATAGTTTCTTGGGGGTCTCTAAGATGCACATTATATTTTGCTCAAAGTGCCATAGCTAGAATCGCTCAAAATATTCTGCCAGATTTTGTTTCTCTGATTTTACCGTCTTCTGCAAGTGTCATTGATGAAACCATCAGTTTGGATATTTAAAAAAAACAACTTCTATTTTAGAGACAATCATAATGAAACATCAACTTTTCAAGTCCACAGAGTCAGTTTAAATTTTCCTAATTTTTGAAACCTTTTTCTGCATTGCAAAAATTTGATTGTTATATTACTGCAGGACAGTATGCGTGAAAAATAAAGACAGTTCTTTGGAATAAATGAGCCAGTCACAGTGAATTCACTTGCCTTTGAACATTAAAAAAAAAAAGTCTTTAGAAAAATCTTTGGATGATTATTCAGCAGACAAAACAAATTCTGATACATGCTGCAACATAGATGAATCTTGAAAACATTTTGCAGATGAAAGAAACTGAACAGAAGCTGAACGGTGTACGATTCCACTTACACGAGGTTCCTAGATGAGGCTCATTCACAGAGACAAAGCTGGATAGTGCGTACTCAGGGCAGGGGGAAGGAAAGGGTCGGGAAATACTATCTAATGTCCGCTGTAGTGAGAAACTTCTGGAAACAGTGGTGCTGCCACAGCATCATGAATGCACCTAATGCACTGAAGGGTACACTTAAAAATGGCTAAAATGGTAAACTGTTACGTATTTTTTACCATGATAAAAAAATTAGCTAAGGAAAGTATCAAGTGCGCGGAACAGAGGCACACGCAAGCCCCGTAACTCCATCCTGGGTCCCTCCCAGTGCAGATGAGCCCCGGCGTGGACCTGAAGACCACAGGGGGCTGCTCAAGGGCCTCAGGCGGGACACGGCTCAGCCGTTCCTACATGTGAGGCCGCTGTTGTGAGTGGCGCTGTATCCAGACAGGCCTTATTCTGCAGGCGCAAGAAGAGGTCAGGTGCGACCGCTAACAGTTCAGAGGAGTCTCACCAGCATGGTGTTGAGCGAAAGAAGTCAGAGTTGGAAGAGCGCGTACTGTAGGATTCCATTTACGTGATGTTCGAACCCAGGTTCAAACTGAATCTGGAGCACAGTGTTAGACTTGGGGGCTGGTGACTGGCGGTGGCCTCTGGGATGCATGAAATACTCTGTTTCGTGATCTGGGGCCTAGTTAGTGGGAGTATTTCCTTTGTGAAAATTCATCAAGCTATGCACTTAGGATTTGTGTACTTGCCTGTAAATATGATTTTACTTCAGTAAAAAAAAGTTTACTTAAAAAAAATCTAAGAAATCAATCATTACAAACAGCAGAAAATTGTGTACCTAGGGGAAATAAAATAGTAAAAATATTTATATAAAAAGTGAATAATGGTGACCTATTTATCATTGCCTTACATGAATAAATTATAAAAGCTTCCTAGTGAACTTATTTTCCTGGTTGAAAGTTCTCAGAGAATGTCAGATCAAATCTCATTTGTGAAAAGTTAAACATATTCACAAATAAGATACGTATTGCTTACCTCAGCATCTGAGATGGGGTCCAGATAAACCTTTTGAGGAAGTAACCTTTCAGCTGAGCTGGGGGCTGAGCAGGCACATCTGGAATGGGAGGAAGCTATCTAATCAAAGGGAATGACAACAATGACCCAAGCTTGAGGTCCAAAGAGCCTGCTGCGTCCTGGAGAAAGAGAGGAGCCTGGGGGAGCACCGCAGTCAAGGGTGGGACTCATGAGCGTGGAGAGGAGAGCTAATGGAGGGCCTCAGAAGCATAGCAGGGAGTTTGGATTTGATTCTAAGCAAATGGGAAGCAACTGAGAGACTTAAAGCAGGGGAGGGCAACAGGTCAAGTTATGTTTTAAAATGATTCTCTCTCCTTTGGTGGAAAATCAACTGTAGGAGGGCAAGAGTCTAACAGGGAGGAGGCAGTCTCATTTGTCTCAGAAAGAAATGTTGACATGCCTCAGAGATAGTGGGGGTTCTGTTTCAAAACACCACAATAAAGCCAAAATCACAGTAAAGTGACTCAAGTGAATTTATTGGTTTCCCAGTGCATTTAAGAGTTATGTTTATGTGACACTAGTCTTTCAGGTGGGCAATAGTATCATGTCTAAAAAATATACATACTTAAAATGCGTTTTCCTGCTAAAAAATGCTACCCGTCATCTGAGCTCTCAGCGAGTGGTGGACCTTTGGCTGCAGGAGAGTCTCACCTCGATGTTCGTGGCCACTGCCGGATCCGGGTGCTGGCTGCTGACGGCTGGGGTGGCTGTGGCAGGTTCCTAAAGCAAGGCAACGAAGTTAGTACGACCCCTCAATGGACTCTTCTTCCCATGGACAATGTCTCTAAGGCATGTGATGCTGTCTGATGGCATTTCATCCGCGGGAGAACTTCCCGCCGCCCCTGTAGCGCCTGAGCAGAACTTCCTGCTGCTGCTTTTTCAACTAAACATACGTGATAGCCTACATCCTCCACTGTCTCTTCAACGGTCTCCACGGCATCGTCACCAGGACTAGATTCAGTCTCTGGAAACCTCTTTCTTTGCTCGTCCCCAGGAAGCTACGCCTCCTCCCTCAGGTCTGAGCACAAGATCGCCGCGATCTGGTCCCATCTGCCGGCTCCACTTGGAGTTCCCGTCCTCCCGCTGTTCGCAGCCCGTCTGCAGTGACTTCCTCCCTGGAAGGCTTGGACCCTCCACATGCCCTCTTCTCATGAATCACAGCTGTTCTGAGTGGTTTCTAGGATGGTGGCTCCTTTCCAGACGGTTCTGCTTTGCCCTCATCCATTGGAGGGATGACATGGATGGCTCGAGCCTCACGAAATGTACTTTGTAAATAATAAGACTTGAAATAAACTTGAAATAAGTCAAAATGACTCCTTGATCCATGGGCTGCAGGAGGGATATTGTGTCGGCAGGCATGAAAACGAGGCTCATCTCATCCAGCTCCGTCAGGGCTCT
>PITA01031913.1:0-14572 GCA_004023965.1 Spilogale gracilis
GACCCTCCAATTTGTTTCTACCTTTTTGCCGATGTTCTTTGTCTCTCGTGGCGGTCCAGAAGTGGGAAATATCACATTTCAGGCTGGTTTCATGGGTGTTCACGGTGGTCTTGTAGTGGTTTTTTTGTTGGAATTCAGCTCTCTTCAGGGAACTCCCTGAAATGCGGTCACCTGGCCTTCCGCCATCTTGACCCTCGCATATACCTTTTTAAATTACTGTTTTCATTTTCTTTGGGAAAATATCTAGTAGTAAAAATATTGATGATAGTGTTTTATTCTTATTTTTAAAGGAGACTCCATACTGTTTTTTTATAGTGGCTGTACCATATTACTTTCCCAGAAGCAGTGCACAAGGGTTAACTTTTACTCAGCTACACTTGTTATTTCTTGTCATTTTATGTTAGACATCCAAACTGTTGTAAGAGGATTTTAGTCATTCTGCTTGGTGTGACGGGATATATTACTGTGGTTTTGGTTTTCATTTCCCTGATGATTCGTGAAGATGACTATCTTTTCACATATTTTTGGGGCATCTGGGTGTCTTCCTTAAACAAAATCTATTCAGGCTCTCTCCCCATTTTTAAAATCAGATTGTTTGATTTTTTGTTGTTGAGTTGTGTATGTTATATATATATATTTGCATATTAACCCCTTATCAGATATATCATTTGGAAATTATTCTCACATTCACTAGGTTGTCTTTTTGTTTTGTTGATGGTTTCCTTTGCCATGCAAAAGCTTTTTTATTTTGATGTACTTCCAATAGTTTATTTTTGCTTTTGTTTTCCTTGCCTTAGGAGATACACCTAGGAAAATGTTGCAGTGGCTGATGTGAGGGAATTATCTTCCTGTGCTCTCTTCTAGGATTTTTATGGCTTCAGGACTCACATTTAGGTTTTTAATCCATTTGGAGTTTACTTTTGTGTATAGTGCTAGAAAGTGATCCATTTTCATTCTTTTATATATTGCTCTTCAGTTTTCCCAACACAATTTATTGGAGAGACTGACTTTTTCCCAATTGTATATTCTGCCTTATTTGTCATAGATTGACCATTTAATTGTGGATTTATTTCTAGGTTCTCTATTCTGTACAATTGATCTATGTGTCTTTTTTGGACCAGTACTATATTGTTTTGGTTACTACAGCTTTATAGTATATCTTGAAATCTGGGATTGTGATACTTAGTATTGTCCCTCATTCTCAAGAATGCTTTGACTACTTAGGGTTTTCTGTGTTTCCTTACAAATTTTAAAATTATTTGTTCTAGGTTTGAGAGAAATTCAGTTAGTATTTTGATAAGGATTGCATTGAATCTGTAGGTTTCTTTGAATAATATGGAAATTTTAACAACATTAATTTTTCCATCAATGGGCATGGAATATCTTTCCATTTGTTTGTGTCATCTTTAATTCTTTCACTAGTGTGTTACAGTTTTCAGAGTATAAATCTTTCACCACTTTGGCTAAATTTATTCCTATGCATTTTATTCTTTTTGGTGCAATTCTAAATGGTGTTTTTTTTTTTTTTTTTAATTGCTCTTCCTGCTACTTTACTCTTAGGGCATAGAAAGTCCACCAATTTCTGGGTATTAATTTTGTATCCTGTCACTTTTCTAAATTTGCTTATTACTTTTAACAGTCATTTGGTGGAATCTTTAGGGTCTTCTATGCGTAGTAGCATGCCATCTCCAAATAGTGACAGCTTAACTTCTTTATCAATGTGGATGTTTCTTATTTCTCTTTCTTCTCTGATTGCTGTTCTAGGATTATGTTGAATAAAAGCGGCAACGGGGCACCTGGGTGGCTCAGTTGGTTAAGCTACTGCCTTCGGTTCAGGTCATGATTCCGGAGACCCGGGTTCCAGGCCTGCATGCTTCTCTCTCTCTCACTCCCTCTGCTTGTGTTCCCTCTCTGGCTGTGTTTCTCTCTATCAAATAAGTAAATAAAATCTTTAAAAAACAAGTGGCAAGAGTGGACATCTTTGTTCTCAATTTTTTCACCATTGAGCATCATATTCACTGTGAGTTTTTCATATATAACTTTTATTATATTGAAGCATGTTCTCTCTAACCATTCTTTGTTAAGAATTTTTATCATGAATGGATATTGATTCTCATCAAGTGTTTTTTCTGCATCTATTGAGAATTTTATTGATTTTTTTAAACTTCATTTTGTTGATGTGGTTGTAATATGTTTACTGACATATGAGTATTGAAGTATCCTGCATCTCTGAAATAAATCTCACCTAATCATGGTGAATGATCTTTTTAATATATTTATTGTGTTTAATATATTGTGGTTTGCTAGTATTTTTTTTGAGGATTTTTACATTTATATTCATCAGGGATATTGGCCTGTAATTTACTTTTCTTCCTTTTCTTCCTTTTCTTTCTTTCTTTCTTTTTCTTTCTCTCTCTCTCTTTCTCTCTCTCTTTCTTTCCTTCTCCTTCCTTCCTTCCTTCCTTCCTTCCTTCCTTCCTTCCTTCCTTCCTTCCTTCCTTCCTTCCTTCTTTCCTTCCTCTTTCTTTATTTCTTTTCTTTTCTTTTCTTTTCTTTTCTTTTCTTTTCTTTTCTTTTCTTTTCTTTTCTTTTCTTTTCTTTTCTTTTCTTTTCTTTTCTTTCTTTTTTTCTTTTCTTTTCTTTTCCTTTGTGGTGTTGTCTGTTTTTGGTATCAGGGTAATGCTGACTTCATAGAGTGTTTTGGAAGCTTTTCTTCCTCTTCTACATTTTTGAATAGTTTGAGGAGAATGGGTATTAACTCTTCTTTAAGGGACCAGTAGAATCCCCTGTGAATCTCTCTGTTCCTGGACTTTCTTTTTTTTTTTAATAGTTTTTTTATTACTAATTCAATTTCATTACTTGTAATCAGTCTATTCAGATTTTTTCTTAAATTTTCATATTGTTTTGGAAGAATGTATGTTTCTAGGAACTTATCCATTTTTCTTGGTTTTCCAGTTTGTTGGCATATAATTTTTTGTAGTATTATTTTGTAATCCTTTGTATTTCTGTAGTGTCAGTTATTACCTCTATTCGCTTATTTCTCATTTTACTTATTTGGGTTATCTTTTCTTTTTCATAAGTCTGACTAAGGGTTTGTTAATTTTGTTGATATTTTAAAGACCCAGCTCTTGGTTTCATTGAATTTCTGTACTGTTGGTTTTAATCTCCATGCCATTATGTTAGCTCTGATATTTATTATTTCCTTTCTTCTACTCACCTTGGATTTTATGGTATTCTTCTGGGTTGTTTAGGTATAAGGTGAGCTTATTTGAACTTTTTTTTTGTTTCTTTTTAAAAATTATTTGAGAGGTGGGGGGAGCAGGAGAGAGAAAGAGAGAAAGCAAGAATGGGGGATGGGGCAGAAGGGGAGGGAGAAGCAGGTTCCCCGTTGAGAGCCTGACTTAGGGCTGGATTCCAGAGCTGAAGGCAGATGCTTAACAGACTAAGCCACCCAGGCAGCCCCTTTTTGTTTCTTGATGTAGGACTGCATTACTATATAACTCACTCTTAGAACTGTGTTTTCTGTTTTCCAAATATTTTGGACCATTGTGTTTTCTTTTTCATTTGTTTACCTGTATTTTTTTGTAATTTATTCTTTTATTGTTTTGTTGACCTATCAGTTGCTTAGTATCATGTTGCTTAGTCTCTATGTATTTGTGTATTTTACAGGTTTTTTTTGTCTTGTGATTTACTTCTAGTTTCATATCATTGTGATCAGAAAAGATATATGGTATGATTTCAAATTTCTTTAATGCATTAAGTCTTATTTTATGGCCTACTGTATGATCTATTCTGGACAATGTTCCATGTATACCTGAAAATAATGTGCATTTTGTTGTTTTTAATGGGGGGTTCTGTATATATATATATATATATATATATATATATACAGATATATATGCATATATATGTTTATATATACATTATGGCCATCTGATCTAATATGTTATTCAAAGACATTGTTTTCTTATTGATATTCTGCCTGGATGGTCTATCCATTGATGTAATTGGGATTTTAAATTCTTGTACTATTAATGTATTACCGATATTTCCTCTCTTTATGCCCATTGATGTTTGCTTCATATATTCAGATGTTCTGGGTTTGGTATGTAAATATTTATAATTGTTATATACTCTTACTGGTTTAATCAATTTATCAAATCTAATGTTCTTCTTTGTCTTGTGTTACAGTCTTTGTTTTGAAGCCCATTCTGTCTGACAAAAGTATTGTTATTCTGGCCTTTTTTTCAATTCCATTTGCATTGCAAATGTTTTTTCATCCTTTCACTGTCAGTCTGTATATGTCTTTAGGTCTGAGGGGAGCCTCTTGTAGACAGCATATAGATGGGCCTTCTTTTTTTTAATCCATTCTGTACCCTAAACAGATCAATGAATCTAGAAGCTAGTTCCCTGAAAAAAAAATTATCTATAACCCCCTAGCCAGACTTTTCATAAAGAAAAAGGAAAGGACCCAAATTAATAAAACCATGAATGAGAGAGGATAGACCATGACCAACATCAGGGAAATACAAACAATATTATGAATATATTATGAGCAAATACATGACAACAATTCAGGAAATCTGGACGGGATAGATGCATTCCTGGAAACTTATAAACTACCAAAACTAAAACAGAGAGAAAAGGAAAACCTGGACAGGCCCATCATCAGCAAGGAAATTGAAGCAATAATCAAAAACCTCCAAAAATACAAAAGTCCAGGGCCAGAGGGTTTCCCAGGGGAATTGTATCAAACACATAAAGAAGAACTAATAGCTATTCTTTTGAAGCTGTTTCAAAAAAAAAAATAAAAGAAGGGAAGAAACACTTCCAAACTGGTTCTATGGGGTCAGTATTACCTTGACCCAAGGCCAGACAAAGACCCTATCAAAAAGGAGAATTATAGACCAATATTGCTGATGTACATGGCTGCCAAAATCTCACCAAGACACTAGACAATAGGATCCAACAATATGTTAAAAATTATTCACCATGACCAGGTGGGATTTATTCTTGGGCTGCAAGGATGGTTCAGCATTCACAAATCAACCAAAGTGACACATCACATTAAAGAAAAAAGGACAAGAACCATATGATCTTCTCAATTGATACAGAGAAAGCATTTGACAAAACATAGCATCCTTTCTTGTTTAAAATGCTCTACAGTGTAGGGATAGAGGGAATGTATGTCAAAATTATAAAAGTCCTGTACAAAATGTCTGAGTGAATAGCATTCTCAATGGGAAAAAACTGAAAGCTCTTACCCTAAGATCAGGAACAAGACAGGAATGCACTTTTCACCACTATTGTTTAGTATAGTACTAGAAGTCCTAGACTCTGCAATCAGACAACAAAAATAAATAAAATGCATTGAAAATGGCAAAGAAGAAGTCAAATTCTTACTCTCCATAGATAACATAATAATTTATGCAGAAAACCCAAGGTCTCTACCCCCGAATTGCTAAAACTCATACAGGAATTCAGCAACGTGGCAGGATATAAAATAAATGCACAGAAATAAGTTGCATTTCTTATTGAGTCAGAAATGAGTCAGAAAAAAAGAGAAATTAAGGAATCAATTCCATTTACAATTGCACCAAAAACCATAAGATGCCTAGGAATAAACCTAACCAAAGTGGCAAAGGCTCTGTACTCCAAAAACTACAGGACCCTCATGAAAGAAATTGAGAAAGACACAAAGAAATGGAAAAAAATTGTAGTCATATAGATTGAAAGAACAAATATTGTTAAAATCTCTATGCTACCTAGGAAAATATACACAATCAGTGAAATCCCTATCAAAATACCATCAACATTTTCCATAGAGGTGATAAAATAAATCTTAAAATTTGTATGGAAAAACAAGACTCTGAATAGCCAAAGAAACCTTGAAACAGAAAATCAAAACTGGTGGCATCACAATGCCAGAATTCAAGCTATAGTACAAAGCTGTACTCATCAGGGCAGTATGGTACTGGCACTGAAGGAGACACCTATAACAGTGAAACAGAATAGAAAACCCAGAAATGGACTCTCAGCTCTATGATCAACTGATCTTCAACAAAGCAGGGAGAATATCAAAAGAAAAATGGAAAAATGGCAGTGTCTTCAACAAGTGGTGTTGGGAAAGTTGGACAGTCACATGCAGAAGAATAAAACTGGACCATTTCCTTGCACCATACACAAAGGCAGACTCAAAATGGATGAAAGACCTAAATGCAATACAGGAATCCATCACAATCCTAGAGGATAACAACAACATAGGCAGGAATCTCTTTGACTTTGGCTGCAGCAACTTGCTTTGAAGAGTTTTAATCAGGAAAGAAAGCATATTTTGTGAAATGTTTTTTTCTGTATTAATTGAGAAGATCGTATGGTTCTTGCCTTTTCTTGTATGAATGTGCTCTATCATGTTGATTGCTTTGTGAATGTTGAACCATCCCTACTGCCCAGGAATAAATTCCACTTGGTCCTGGTGAATAATTAATTTAATATAGTTTTGGATCCCATTGGCTAGGATCTTGGTGAATATTTTATCAGTCATATTCATCAGGAATACTCATCGATAATTCTCCTTTTTGATGGGGTCTTTGTCTGGTTTTGGGATCAGAGTAATCCTGGCCTCAAAGGATAAGTTTGGAAGTGTTCCTTTCCTTTCTATTTTTTTGAAACACCTTCAGTAGAATGGGCATTATTTCTTCTTTAAGTGTTTGGTAGAATTCCTCTTGGAAGCCATGTGGCCCTGGACTCTCGTATTTTGGGAGGTTTTTGATTACTGCTTCAATTTTCTTGCTGGTTATTCGTCTATTTAGAGTGTCTATTTCTTCCTGTTTCAGCCCTGGTAGTTTATAAGTTTTCAGGAATGCATCAATTTCTTCCAGATTTCTTAATTTGTTGGCATATACCCACTGGCAATAAGTTCTAACAATTGTCTCTATTTCCTTGGTATTAGTTGTGATATCTTCCCTTTCATTCATTATTTTATTAATTTAAGACATTTTTCTTTTGGATATGTCTGGACAGAGGTTTATTGATCTTATTAATTTTACAAAGAACCAGCTTCTATTTTCATTGATCTGTTCTACTGATCTTCTGGTTTCTATTTCATTCATTTCTCTTCTAATCTTTATTTTTCTCCTCTCCTCTTGGTTTAGGCTCTATTTGCAGTCCTTTTTTCAAGTCCTTTAGGTGGAAATTCAGCTTGTGCATTTGGGATTTTTCTACTTTTTTGACAGAGCCTTGGATGGCTATGTACTTCCCTCTTAGGACATTTTTACAGTATCCCATATGTTTTGGAATGATGTGTTTTCATTTATATTTGTTTCAATGAATTATTTAAGTTATCATTTCCTCAGTGACCCATTCATTCTTTAGCAGAATGCTCTTTAACTTCCAAGTGTTTGAGCTCCTTCCACATTTCTTCTTGTGTTTGAGTTCCAGTTTCAAAGCACTGTGGTCTGAAAATATGCAGGGAATAATCCCTGTGTTTTAATATCTGTTGAGACCTGATTTGTAACCCAGTATGTGATTTATTCTGGAGAAAGTTCCACATGCTTTTGAGAAGTATGAGTATTATGCTGTTTTAAGATGAAATGTTCTTTATATATTTATGAAGTCCATCTGGTTCAATATGTCCTTCAAAGCTGTTGTTTCTTTTCAATCTTCTGCTTAGACTATCTGTCCATTGTTGTGAGTGGGGTATTGAATTCTCCTACTATTAATGTATTATTATCAATATGTTTCTTTAT
Source organism: Spilogale gracilis (assembly GCA_004023965.1). Lineage (NCBI taxonomy): Eukaryota > Metazoa > Chordata > Mammalia > Carnivora > Mephitidae > Spilogale > Spilogale gracilis. The sequence continues at coordinate 7,749 of PITA01031913.1, forward strand.
TTTGGTTATTAATTTTTTTTATAATTGGCTGCTCCCATGTTGAGGGCATAGATATTTACAACTGTTAGTTCTTCCTGTGGGATAGACCCTTAAAGTATAAGATAGTGTCCCTCTACATCTCTTACTACAGTCTTTAATTTAAGGTTTATATATAGTTTTTTGATGTGAAGGTTGCTACCATAGCTTTATTTTGAGGTCCATAGCCATGGTAAATCGTTCTCCCTCCCCTCACTTTCAATCTGGAGGTGTCTTTATGATCAAAATAAGTATCATATAGACAGCAAATGGATGGGTCCTGTTTTTATATTTAATCTGAAACCCTGAGTCTTTTGATTGGAACATTCAGCCCTTCTACCCACTTTTAAAGATTTTTTTTTTTTTGCTATGGAGTTGTATGAGCTTCTTTTAATTATTTATAGCTCCTTATGAGCTATAAATTTACAACACTTTCCTAACTCAATAGGTTGCCTTTTCATTTTGTTAATGATCTTGTTTGCTGTGCAGGAGTTTTACATTTTTATGTACTCCTACTTGTTTCTTTCTGCTTTTCTGGGTTTACTCTTGGTGTCAGATTAAAAAATCGATTAACAATGGGGCACCTGGGTAGCTCAAAGGGTTAAGCCTCTGCCTTTGGCTTGGGTCATGATCTCAGGGTCCTGGGATCGAGCCCCACATTGGGCTCTCTGCTCAGTGGGGAGCCTGTTTCCCCTTCTTTCTCTTTCTGCCTCTCTGCCTACTTGTGATCTCTCTCTCTCTCTGTGTCAAATAATAAATAAAATCTTTTTAAAAAACCCATTAACAAGATCTATGACAGGGAGGTTACCACTAGTTTTCTTCTAAAACTTTTATGATTCTACATATTATATTCATATCATAGTCAAGGCTTTAGTCTACTTTGATTTAATTTTGATGTGTGTTGTACAATAGTGGTCCTGTTCCATTGTTTTGCATATGGCTGCCCAATTTCCACACCACCAGTTATTGAAGAGGCTGCCATTTTGTCATTGTACACTTGTGATTCTTTGGGTATAAATCTATTTACCATATATCTGTGGGCTTATTTCTGTGCTCCATATTCTCTTCCATTGGTCTATGCATTTGTTTTTGTGACAATACCATACCAGTTTGATTAGTGTACCTCATGGTATAGTTTGGAATCAAGGACTGTAATTCAACTTTGTTACTTTTCATCAAAAATGCTTTGGGCTCTTTGGGTATTTTTTAGTTCCAAACAGGTTTTAGAATTTTTTATTCTATTTTTGAAATGTGCCTTTGTAATTTTGTTAAGAATTGAATTGAATCAGATTACCTGGAGTAGTATGGACATTTTAACAGTATTAACTCTTCTAATCTATTATTATAAACTCTCTTTCCATGTACTTGTCTCTTACTCAGTTTCTTTAGTATCTTATAGTTTTCAATATATCCCTGTCTTTCACCCTCGGAGATTTATTGCTAGGTATTTTATTTTTCTTATTGCAGTTGTGAATGGCATTATTTTCTTAATTTATTTTTTTAATTTTAAAATAGCTTATTAAATAAATGCTTATCAGAAATAAAACCTGTAAGTATATACACTAAAATGTTAATTCAAATTACTTTTGTTACATCAAAGAGCAGAGACAAAAGAAGAAATCATTTTACTTCATTTTTGCCGTATTCTTTTTTTCCCCCAAAGTGCACCATCGTAATACCAAATAAATAAACAAACAAATAAATAAATAAATAAATAAATAAATAAATAAAAATAAATAAATAAAAGAGTCTCCTGGGTGGCTCAGTTGGCTAAGCATTTGCCTTTGGCTTGGTCTTGATCCCTGAGTCTGAGTATAGAGCCCAGTGTCAGGATCCCTGCTCAGCAGCAGGGAATGTCCTTCTCCTTCATCATCTGCCCTTCTCCCCTGTTCATGTTTTTTTTTGTGCTCTCTCCTCAAATAAATAAATAAAATTTTTAAAAATGCAAAAAAAATTTACTTTTTTTAAATAAAATTGTTTTCAGGAGCCATGGGGTGGCTCCGTCATTAAGCATCTGCCTTTGGCTCAGGTAATTATCTCAGAGTTTCAGGATGGAGCCCCACATTAGGCTCCCTGCTCAGCAGGAAGCCTGCTTTTCCCTCTCTCACTCCCCCTGCTTGTGCTCCCTCTATAGCTGTGTTTCTCTCTGTCAAAAAATAAATAAAATCTTCTAAAAAATTGTTTTCAGAATTAGATAATATTTATAAGTTTTAAACCAGCACATTATTTAAAAACAAATGTTAATGTTGCACCTGGGTGGTTCAGTCATTAAGCATCTGCCTTCGGCTCAGGTCATGATCCTGGATTCCCTAGATCGAGCCACACATTGAGTTCCCTGCTCTGTGGGAAGCTTGCTTCTCCCTCGCTCAGTCTCTCTGCTTGTGTTCCCTCTCTGTCTGTGTTTCTTTCTATCAAATAAATAAAATCTTTAAAAAATGTTAAAAACAGTTTACACCTGGGGCACCTGGGTGGCTCAGTAATTAAGCTTCTGCCTTCAGCTCAGGTCATGATCCCAGAGTCCAGGGATCAAGCCCCACATCCGGCTGCCTGCTCGGCAGAAAGCCTGCTTCTCCCTCTCTCCCTCCCGCTGTTTGTGTTCCCTCTCTCACTGTGTTTCTCTCTGTCAAATAAATAAACTCTTAAAAAAAATTTACACTTAACAATTATTTGTTGATTCACATTTTTGTTTTGTTATCATTCATATTTGTAGTTAATTGTGCATGTCATGGATTAATAAAAAATAATTGTTATATAACCATGACATATTCAATTAATTGAATCTAAAACTTTAATGTCTCCTGCATTGGCAGAACTTGAGTATATCAACAGGAAACAAAGTGATAGATTAAGAAAGAACAAACAATGTGGAATAAATCAGGGTATATGTGTCTTTCAGATAACCACCATCTCCTTCTGTCACATTTGTATTCACTTGAACATATTTGGACAAATTATGAAGAATCTAATTTATTTCATATGTGTGAAGTACTCAATACCTTAATAAAAATAAAATTAACAAGGAGAAAATCCTGTATATCAAAGCAAAATACCTTAATTTTAATGTTTTAAAAATTTGTATCTACAGAGGATATTTCATATAAGCCATCTAATTGAAATGTAAACACTATTACTTAACAAGTGTCATCATCTTTTTTTTTTTCTTTAATACCATTGCTTCTGGAGGGCATTCAGTGCTACCAGGAGGGTCAGAATGAGTTAATTTGTTTTCCTGTGCATATTGGAAGAACAGGGAAATAGTCCAGAAATTTGTGAATAGCTGGTATTTTTGTGTCTTTCCTTTACTTCTCTGTTTTATTCCCCTCCCTACTAATTTCACTTTCTAATAATTCATTATAAGTGTATAGAAATACCATAGATTTATGTATATTAATTTAGTGTCCTGCAACTTTACTGGACTAATTTATAAGTTCTATATTTCTTGGGTGTAATCCTTAGTATTTTCTCTATATACTATAATGCGACCTGCACATAATGAGTTTTATTTATTTTCCAAGTTACATGCCTTTTGTTTTCTTTTTCTCATGTGATTGCTGAGGTTAGAACTTCCAATGTTAATTTGAATAAAAGTGTCAGGAATAAGTATCCTTGTCTTGTTCTTATTCTTAGAGAAAATAGTTTTCAGATTTTTACATTTAAAAATGATGTTACCTGTGGGCTTGTAATATATGACCCTTATTATGTTGAGGTTCATTCCCTCTATATAAGTTGTAATAGGATTTTATTATAAATGGGTTATGGATTTTGCTAAATGCTTTTTTTTCTGAATCTATTGAGATCATTCATTTTGTTGATGTAGAATATCACACTGACTGATTTGCAGATGTTGAACTACCATGAATTTATGGAATGATTCTCATTTGATCATGCTGTAAACATTTTAACATATTGAGTTCAGTTTCTTAATATTTTGTTGATGACTTTAGCATATATTTTCATCAAGGGATTTGGCCAGTGCTTTTCTCTTCTTAGACATCCTTGTTTGGTTTTAGCAATTATATAATGTTGGCTTTGATAAATGTGTTTAGAAGAGTTCTCTCCACTTCAATTTTTTGGGTGAAAAAATTGAAGGATTGACATTATTTTTTTTAATGTTTGGTAAATTTCAGTGAAGCCATTTGGTCCTTGACTTCTGTTTGTTGGGAGATTTTTGATACTTTATTGGTTTTGATCTGTTCAAATTTTTTATTTCATCATCATTCAGTCTTGGTAGGGTGTATGTTAAAATGTCCATATTGCTCAATACTTTCAATCCTTTTAATGCAGTCCCTACTAAAATACCACCAGCATTTTTCACAGGGCTAAAACCAACAATCCTCAGATTTATATGGAACTTCAAGACCACAAATAGCCAAAGTAATCTTGAAAAAGAAAAGCGAGGTGAGAGATATCAGAATTCTGGACTTCAATGTTTGTTCTTTCATCAGGGAGCATGGAATGTTTTTCCATGTCTTTGCATCATCTTCAATTTCTTTCATAAGTGTTCTATGGTTTCATCTCACTGGTTAGGTTTATTCCTTGGTATTTCATAAATTTTTTAAAAGATTTTATTTATTTATTTGACAGAGCGAGAGATCACAAGTAAGCAGAGAGGCAGGCAGAGAGAGAGGAGGAAGTTGGTTCCCTGCTGAACAGAGAGCCCGATGCGGGCCTCCATCCCAGGACCCTGAGATCATGACCTGAGCCAAAGGCAGAGGTTTTAACCCACTGAGCCACCCAGGTGCCCATGTTTCATAGTTTTTGATGCAATTGTAAGTGGGATGGATTCTTTGATTTGTTTTTCTGGAGCTATTGTTGGTGTATAGGAATACAATATATTTCCATACATTGGTTTTACATCCTGTGACTTTGCTTAGTTCGTGTATGAGTTCTAGCAATGTTTTACTGAAGTGTTCCAAGTTTGTTTTTCTTTTCTTTTCTTTTTTATGAAAATGCATTTTATTCCTGTTTTTAATTGATTACAGTTGAGAAAGAAGACATTCTTTTTAATTTTTTTATAATTTATTTTATTTTATTTTTTCAGTGTTCCAAGACTCATTGTTTATGCACCACACCCAGTGCTCCATGCAATATGTGCCCTCCTTAATACCTACCACCAGGCTCATCCATCCCCCTACCCCCTTCCCTTCCAAAACGCTCAGTTTGTTTCTCAGAATCCACAGTCTCTCATGCTTCATTTCCCCCTATAATTTACCCAAATTACATTTCCTTTCCTTCTCCTAATGCCCTCCATGTTACTCCTTATGCTCCACAGTAAGTGAACCCATATGATAATTGGCTTTCTCTGCTTAGCTTATTTTGCTCAGCATAATGTCCTCCAGTCCTGTCCATGTTGATACATAAGTTGAGTATTCATCCTTTATAGAGTATCGTGTCATCTGCAAATAGTACACGTTTGAATTTTTCTTTACCAATTTCAATGTTTTATTTATTTATTTCTTTTTGTTATCTGATTGCTGAGGCTGGGACTTGCAGTACTATGTTAAATAACAGTGGTGAGAGTAGATATCTCTGTCTTGTTCATGACCATAGAGGAAAAGCTCTCAGTTTATCCCCACTGATGATAATAACTGTGGATCTTTTTTTTTTAAGATTTTTATTTATTTGACAGAGAGAGAGATCACAAGTAGGCAGAAAGAGGAGGAGGCAGGCTCCCTGCCGAGCAGAGAGCCCGATGTGGGCCTCGGTCCCAGGACCCTGAGATCATGACCTGAGCCGAAGGCAGAGGCTTTAACCCACTGAGCCACCCACGATCCCAACTGTGGATCTTTTGTAACTGGCCTTCATGATGTTGATTTACATTCCCTCTAAATCACTTTCTTGAGTTCTTTTTTTTTTTTTTAATCAAGAATGGATGTAGTTTTGCCAAATGTCTTTCTGCATCTCTTGAGAGGATCATATGTTTCTTACCTTTTCTTTCATTAATGTGATGTATCACATGGGTTGATTTGTGAATATTAAAACATGCTTTTAGCTCAAGAATAAATCCTACTTGATCATGGTTAATAATTCTTTTAATGTGCTGTTGTATTCAATTTGTGAGTATCTTATTGGGAATTTTTGCATCCATTTCTTCAAGGATGTTGACGTGTAATCCTCATTTTCAGTGTGGTCTTTGTCTGGTTTTAGAATCAAGGTAATTGTGGGCTGGTAGAAGGAGATTAGACGTTTTCCATTCATTTCTGTGTTTTAGAACAGTTTGAGAAGAATAGATATTAAGTCTTCTTTAACTGTTTGGTAACATTCCACTGGGAAACCACCTGGCCCAGGACTTTTTTTTTTTTTAATTGGGAGACTTTTGAATACTGATCCAATTTATTTGTTGGTATTGAATCTGTTTGTGTTTTCTATTTTTTTTCCTGGTTCCATTTCAGTAGTTTGTACTTTTCTAGGAATTTGCCAATTTCTTTCAGATACCCCAATTTTTTGGCATCTAATTTTTCATAGTATTGCATTGCCATTTTTCTATTTCTGTGGTGTTGGTTGTGATCTCTCCTTCATATTTTTTTTATGTATGTGGGTTCTTTCTCTTTTCTTTTTGATATTTATGGCTAGAGTTCTTTTATTTTATTAATTCTTTCAAGAAACAAGCTCTTTTTTTTTTTTTTTATTGTTACTAAATTTTTTTTTCCAGTGTTTCAAGATTCATTCCCCATTCCCCACACCCAGTGCTCCCCGCTTTAGGTGTCCCCAGTACCCACCACCAGGCTCTCCCATCCCTCCACCCCCCTCCCTCCAAGTCCCTCAGTTTGTTTCTGTGTTCAAAGTCTGTTGTTTCGTTTCCCTCCCTA
>PITA01031914.1:0-14571 GCA_004023965.1 Spilogale gracilis
CAACTCATCTAACCTTCACAACAGTTAAAACAACAACAAAACCAGCCGTGTGAAATAAGAATCTTTCTATAAAACTGTACAGAAAGACCATGAGTCAGCTGACCTTTGAAATTATACAAGATAAAGCTGAAAGAGCTGCATTTTTCTTTAAAACAGTTATGCCCAGTTCTCTTTTCCCCTAAGGTTATAAGAAAATGGAAATCTGCTTTTAAACCATGCAGAGATTTAACTCAACATTCTTCATCTCCTCTAAGAAACTAAAATGTTCCTTATCTTAAAATTCTAAATATTCATGACACTCAAACTACTTTTTGTGGCCAGCTTTTTATGCCTCTGAGATGAGATGGCATGCTACTATTTAGCCAAGATGTATCAGAATGCTGAATTATGTATAAAATATTATTTCTGGTATCTGTCCATCTTCTATTGAAGTACCATTATTATTGCCGGGAGAACTGAAAAAGAAAAAAACAGTCCTGCTAGCAGCAGGCGTCTCATGCATGACCTTCTTTAATCCTTTAGTGCCGTAGTGGGAATCTGGGCCCTAAATGAGAACAAAAGGTTCATGAGTAATTTTCATTTGGTAAGCACTCAATTTAGTATGGTGTTTTAATTTGATTAGTGACCTATTATAATTCATTATACTTCTTATATGAAATAATATGCTAAGCCATTTCATGAAAAAAATGAAATTTTTGCTACAGTTAACGAGTAAAAATACTGAATGTAGAAGTCAGCTTTTAGGCAACAGTGAAAGGGTTTTAAGAAAATAATTATTTTACCTCCCGTCAAACATTCAAACTCCTACTCAAGCAAAGGGCTATTTCTTGTGAAGGACCCTTCAGCTGTGCTGAGCAGCCCTTCTGTCAGAGCAGTGGAGAGTACTTTAACTCCCAGCTTCCTTCTTTCCCCTCTTCCTAAAGGCTTTTATTGTCAGAGGCTCTCCATGTCTATGGGAAACTGCTCTGTAACGTGCAGGAGGAAACGTTCCCCGCCTGGAACGTTCTGGAAGACTTACTTTGAGTGTTGCGCATGCTGTGTAGCACACGTTGGGTAGGATCTCTATAGGTTCCTTGAACATGACCCTGAACGTGTTAGCAGTCCCATCACAACTGAATCCTGTATCATTCTGTCCCAGGGTTTGTTTTTTTTCATATTCAATGATCTGTAAGTTTTCAAAGAGAAGGTACACTTCAGTTACATCTGCTGAAGCCAGGTTTCACAGAACGGAATATGGAGCCCTGAGGAACAGAGACTGTCTCTGCCGTGTAATTCCTCTGTACTTACCTCTAACCCCCCAGACGTCTCTAATAGGTTGTGTGTGGGGGGCGGGGAGGGGGATGCCAGCTAACTGGGGCCCATGCATAGGACACGGGGGTTTCCACAGAAGAAACATGGCTCAGGGAACTGTTTTTTGGCGCACCTGGATTTTAGATATTCAGGGAAATGGGCCTTTACCCCTTGCTGGCCTGTGTCTTGCCACTAGAGATTTTCCATGGTGTTTCCTCTAAATGCTATGTACTGAAATTAAAATGACCTGAAATTCAGGTGCGAAGGTATTGAGACGGTGAAGATCCTGTGTTCTGGATTTGGCTGCACAATCTGCGCCAGGCACGGGGGACACACTGTGGAGGGGGTCCTGGCCTCTAGGGCGCGTGCGGGGACGGTTCAGTGCGGCACCTACAGTAAGAGCGCGTGGAAGGGGGGCGGCCCAACGGGGGAGAATTCTCTTTTGTCAGGAAGGGGTGAGGCAGCAGGGAGGAGAGTTTCAAAAGCTCCAGTCAGAGCTCACCAGGTCACAAAGTCCGTGCGAGGGAACTGCACGTGCAGAGGCCAAGGTTCACAGACCTGCCTTTTCACATACAGCAAATAAAAACAGGACAGTGGTCATCTCCGCGGGGACAGAGACTGGAAAGCTCTCAAGGGGTCTCCCGGGGCACTTTACGGTCCTGCTCCTTGATCTGGCTGCTGGCTGCACAAGTGTATTCAGTGTGTGAAAAACAAGCCACATGTACCACTTAGAAATACATGTACTTCTGGGGCGCCTCGGTGGCTCAGTTGGTTAAGCAACTGCCTTCGGCTCAGGTCATGATCCTGGAGACCCAGGATCAAGCCCCACATCGGGCTCCCTGCTCGGCAGGAAGCCTGCTTCTCCCTCTCTCACTCCCCTCGCTTGTGTTCCCTCTCTGGCTGTGTTTCTCTCTGTCAAATAAATAAAATCTTAAAAAAAAAAAAGAAATACATGTACTTCTCTAAATATGTATCATAGTTACATTAAAAAACTTAAAAACGGGGCCCCTGGGTGGCTCAGTGGATTGGGTGACTGCTTTCAGCTGGCGCCATGATTCTGGGGTCCTGGGACCGAGTCCTGAGTCAGGTTCCCTGCTCAGTGGGGAGCCTGCTTCTCCCTCTCCCTCCGCCTCTCCCCCTGCTTGTACTCTCTCTCTCTCTCTCCATCAAATAAATAAATAAAATCCTGAAAAAAAAAACCCAGAACAGTGCAGGCTGGTGTCCCCGGCTGTGGGCAGTGTCATCCAAATCACACCGCTGCACTTCTCTGAGTCCCAGTTACATCGCTCACTGGGGAGAAAACTTGTTGTGCCTTCTCCCTAAGGCTGCTAGGAGAATCTCATTAGAAATCCCAGCAACACCAGCAACAGACCACAGGCAGAGGCAAACACCGCTCGGAGGCGCTACCTGGCTCTAGGCCCTGACAGCAGGAGGCGGGGCAGCTGGGGGGCGGGGTCTACCTGGCCGTGGACCTGGAGGGCCCGTGACGCTAGCCACTGGGGGACAAAATAAAGGCGACTCCTGTTTCTATTCACTTTACTCAGAGCTTTTCTATTTTCCACTTCAATAGACCTACAGCCCTGAAGCCCTCTCGGCCTGCTTAAGTGGGCCCGCACATGCTGCCGGGGAGGGCCTCACCACTACCAGAGGGTGGAACAGCGGTGACTGTGAAAAGCTTTCATACCCCTCGGAGGTTTGCTGTGCTGTCACTGCACTTAACATGCTAATGATAAAATCTCCTAACCTTTAAAATCTTTCAAATAAACAATTTCAGTGGGTTTTGAATCTATTTGTCAAAAATATTAAAAATGTCACTTTCTGGGGCACCTGGGTGGCTCAGCTGGTTAAGTGTCTGCCTTCAGTTCAGGCCATGATGCCAGAGTCCTGGGATGGAGCCTCAAGTCGGGCTCCCTGCTCAAAAGAGTCTGCTCCTCCCTCTGCCCCTCCCCCTATTCAGGTTCGCTCTCAAATAAAATCTTTAAAAAAAAAAGTAATTAAAAAAAAATATTTTATTTATTTGACAGAAACACAGCCAGAGAGGGAACACAAGCAGGGGGATTGAGAAAGGGAGAAGCAGGCTTCCCACCAAGCAGGGAGCCCGATGCGGGGCTTGATTCCCGGACTCTGGGATCGCGACCTGAGCTGAAGGCAGACATTTAATGACTAAGCCACCCAGGTGCCCCCAAAAGTCACTTTCTAATTGGTTTGTAACAGTAACAAACTGACATGAGTGATGTAAATTTATCAGCTGATTTCTTACTTTATGTATGTACGTATTTAACCAATATCCATACCCAAGGAGGGGCCTGAACACACAGCCCCAAGATCAAGGAGTATACTCTTCACAGTGAGCCAGTCGGAGGCCCATCAGCTGAATTTTTAAAAAGTATTTATTTATTTAGGTGAGAGAGAGGGACACAGAGCGAGCAGGTAGGGCAGAGACAGAGGGAGAAACCCAAGCTGACTCTGCACTGAGCACCAAGCCCAACACAGGGCTCCCTCGCATGACCTGCCGCCAAAACCAGGAGTCGGGGCTCACGGACTGCCTCACCACAGGGCCCCAGATGTCAGTGTAACCTGAGCAGGCGGGATTACACCGTGAGCATGAGGCCAGGAGCAGAGCCAATAATGCGATTCTCCCATCTGAGGCAAGGGATCTCTGTGAGGTAGTGAGGAATCTTCAACTGTCCTCACATCAGATGTTTGAACTGATTCATATTTTGAAAACTACTGATACATATTTTGAACACAAAATTCACCAAGGATTTTACTATTAAAACTAATGTTAGTAATATTTTAAAGAAGACAGTTATTTTCTATTGATAAAAGTTTTCCGACACTGTTTACTTCCTTTTCTCATTTCTACTTTTTTTTTAAAAGATTTTATTTATTTATTTGACAGAGAGAAATACAGCTAGAGAGGGAACACAAGCAGGGGGAGTGAGAGAGGGAGAAGCAGGCTTCCCGTGGAGCATAGAGCCTGATGTGGGGCTCGATCCCGGGTCTCCAGGATCATGACCTGAGCCGAAGGCAGACACTTAACCAACTGAGCCACCCAGGCGCCTCTCATTTCTACTTTTTGTGTTTTAACTTATGCAAAACATCAAATTGCAGTATTACATGTGCGTAGTTTGCAAATACAAGTCGCGGCGTAGATGTGTCTGGAAAACAATCTCACTAATGGGGTGTGTCATCAGCACAGTGGGAGAGCACTGGTTTACCCGAAGGGAAGCGAGAGGTTACCTCTCTTCCGGGTTAAGAACTGAGGTGGAGCAGATCTACAGCATGAGGCTGGGTCCGTCAGACGATCAGAAATCAACAGGTGTTCAGAGCAGTTCTGAGAAATTAAACAGTTTCAAGCCCTAGAGTTTGAAGCGCCATGGAAAAGGCCGGCGGGTGTTTTAAGACACTGCCCAGCGAGAACGACCAAAGAAAGTGTTTCCCGGAGAAAGGAGAGAAAGCTCCTTCGACGCTAATGCTTCTGGGAAGGACCCTAGGACCCCAAGTCTCTGAGAGCACTCTTGATTGGTTGTAGAAGAGAACTTCTGAGGCTTTTTGATGCTTTTGATAATTATATGGAAATGTGGATTTTCTCAAAATGAGATCTTATCGTAGAATTACATTTGCTATATTTGAAGATTATACACAGTGAGGAAGAAAGCGTACCTGTATATTCACTTGATAATCCGTGGGACCATGAATAGACCCATATAAGCCAAATCCGACTATAGAGATTCTTCTATTGACTGTGAACCTGAGAATGAAATCAAATACAAAATAATAACACATGATTCAATAAATATCCATGAGCATTCATCCTGAAGGCTCATAAAACTTTTAAGTGTTACCTGGAATAACTAATTATGCTCATAGAAAGGAAAACCATCATAAATTTGATATCCTTGGAGGTGTTACTCTTTCTAGAGTAAATTTTAACTTCATGCGAACTTAAGTAGAATTAGTTTTCTGTACTGTACATTTTTGAGTCAAAGGAGATTATTTAACCTAAATACACACTTTCGGTTGTTAACGATGATCTTAATGATACGTTAGTCCAAATATGAGTGGCCCATGTCCTCCATGAACACAAATGGAGCCATCAGGCCTGAGGCCCAGCAGCCCAAACTAGAACAATGCCTCAGCTTGATGGACACTCACTCAGGGCCTGTCACACGGAGGGGCTGGGCCTGGCCCCAGGGAAATGAGCAAGCTCGGCTGCCCCCACGTCAGCTGCAGGTTGGGATCGGAGCCGTGAACAGAACAGAGGGGGTGGCGCCAGGCCCATCACAATGAGATCTCCTACGACCACAATGAGCAAGCCGGTTTGGTCACAAACGTTAAGAAACAGACCCACCTTATTCCATTTTACGAATGTACAAAAACTGACAGCAAGTGCCAACAGCCCCGAAAGACCGTGTGCTCGAGACCTGTGACATAAAGCAGGGACGCTCGCCCCTTCAGTAGCCTCGGCAATGCTCCCGCCCACCGAGCCCCTCCTGGGCCGGGTGCTGGGCTTCGAGATTTCACATCCGTTATCTCCTTTAATCCTAACAGCTCTGCAAGCCCAGGAACACAGTACTGTTTTCATTATCCTCAGTGTTGACAGCTGAAGAAACTGTGGTCTACAGAAACTTGCCTGGGCCACAGCCACAGCTCCGGGGGCCAAATGCCCGCGCTCCTGCCCACCATGGTGCAGGGAGGACCACCGTTTATAACAGGGTTTTTCCGCCCTACTTTAAAGAAGTTATATATTCTCCGTAAAAAAAAGAAAAAAGGTAGAAAATGCAGCTAAACAAACGGGCAACTTTAAAGCACCTCTAAATCTGCTACCCAGAGATAGCCCCCATTTATCCTCTGGCACATTCTCTTTTCAGACTTTTAGTTCTATTTTCCAACAATGGGAAAATAAGACTTGTTTTCTATGAACGTGTTACTTTAAAAATCATCTCAGAACACAGACATATTTTGCAACTTATTTTTCTTTTTCCTTAAGATTTTTTTATTTGACAAGGAGAGAGAGACAGCAGGAGAGGGAACACAAGCACGGGGAGTGGCAGAGGGCGAAGCAGATTCCCTGCAGAGCAGGGAGCCCAATGTAGTGCTTGATCCCAGGACCCTGGGATCATAACCTGAGTTGAAGGCAGATGCTTAACCACTGAGCCACCCAGGCGCCCCTGCAACTTCTTTTTCATTTAAAAAGGTAAACAGTTACTACTGGTCCACTATATTTAACTAATTTCTCATTGTTAGATAATCTAGGTTACTTGCAATTTAGTTATTATACAACTGTGCCACAATAATCTTGTAGTCCATAGAATAAATTTCTAAAAGTACAACTGCTGGGAAAATGAAAGACATGTTCTTAAGGTTTACCTAAACATCATCAAATTGGCTTCCGGGAAGACCAGCACACCTTCCACCCCACAGGGAACAAAGATTGATTCTATCTCATGCTCAGCAATCCTGAGTATTTTCAAGTCTTTGTGCCACTGAGAACCTGATGACTGACAAATTCCATTTATATTTCTTTGATTACTAATGAGTTACAACATTTGCTCATATGCTTATCGTCTACTGGATTTTCTCTTTAATGAAATACCCATGTCCTTTTCCCGTTTTTCTCTGCTGATGAATGTCTTTTTCATGTGGACTTGAAAGGCCATGTTATACAGCTGTGCTTTGTCAGTAAATATCCATTACGGAGAGTATCTGCCATTTACTTACTAACTTTATGATGCCTCTGGAAGTAAAAATGTTGATTATCTGTAGTCAAATCATATGAACTCTGCCAAGTTTGAGGAGGCCTATCTCACCCCATTATAACGTTCATCTCCTCTAGCACTCTCATGATTTCATTTTTTATGTTCAAATTTAACTCTATACAGATAATGATAGATGGGATCAGAAAGGATCTAACTTTATTTTCCTAGTGGTTAATCCTTCCTTCCCCTTCTAAATTTCCTCCCTTATATTCTAAATGCTCATCTACGTTTGGTTGGTTTCTGAACTCTACAGTGTGTTCCATACAATATTTATTTTAACTTTACAATAATTTTCACATTTGATCCATGCTGCTCTTTTAAAGAGAGAAGTATTTAGTCTCCCAGATTAACTTTAGAATGATTCTGCCAAGGTACTCTTCCATACTAAACACGAGACTTCCGATGGGAATTTCACATGCAGGGGTTAGTCTGGAAAGACACTAACTCCCCACTGAAGTTCCCCAGCTCCTTACACAGGTATCAGACTGTGTGATTCTTACTGGATTTATTCCCGTTCCTTTATGTTGTTACTATGATAAGTGGGATATTTCTTATTTAATATTTTAACTGAAAATCTAAGTAGTTTTAAATCTTATCTTTTTATGGTGGCAAAATACACAACAGAATGCACCATCGTAGCCGTCTGTTAAGTGTGCAGCATGGGGCATTGGGCACACGGCACCCTTGCCACCAGCCACCTCTGTAACTGAATTCTGATGACACACAGAACACCACTGGTTTTTGCACATGCATTTCACGAGTGGCCACTATTCTCTTGCACTGGTTCTAACAGATTTTTACTGATCCTGAGGTTAGCCAGATGGATCCGTTGTTCTCAAAAGCAGTCCTGTCCTCAAGAAGGCCAAGCTCTGTTTTCACAAAGGCTACGGGGCAGTACTGGCGGGGGGCCGGGGCAGCAGACTAACTGCAACGATTGGGACAGTCTCCCAAACAAAGACCCCCAGGCAACCTGCAGGTGTCCCATCAGAATTCATGAAGGTGAAAGACTCATTGGTGACAGCAGTTTGACCTAATTCTACTTTATGTACGAACCAAAGATTTTTTGTGGTTGTTATAAAGCAAGATTACTTCTGCAGAGGATGTGTCTTATGTCTGTGCAAAGGAAGGAATTAAGAGGATTATATTCAACCCTCTGTTCTCTTTGCAGAGTGGGGTCCCCAAGTCCCCCACATCGTAGAGTGCTTCAACATAAACCAAAGATTTTTTATGACAATTTTAATATTCACTGACCTTTATAAGAGGTGACTAATATAGAGCGGAAATATTAGTCAATTCTCATTATCTGTAGTAATCATATTCTATAAAGTTGCCACAAATACTAAACCACTGCTCCTGGGGGGTACACACACCCACACCTCACATGGGTTATAACCCTAAAAACAGCTCATCCTAGTGGATTCTATTTTCTTTATTTTACAAAAGAGAAAACAAAGGTTCAGAAGCCTCGCGTGACTTCCCTGAGGCCACCCGACAGACAGGGGCAGTCGGGGTTCGCAGGCCCACATCGGGTTCTGCACTGCCCTCTACTGTCTCCATTCCCACAGGACGGCAGAAATTAGAAGGCACACAGTATCTCGTGTGACTTCAAACAGGAACACAGTCCCTCGGCACCAAAAACCTCACCTGGGACTTCAGAAAGCCCTGCAAGTATTGACTTTGGGAGTACAAATAAATTTTAGTAAGTAAGCGAGTCCTAAGTCTGGAACCTAAATAAATAGGGTACTTTGTTTTATTTGAAACCTTAAAAAAAAACAAAACAAAACAAAAAAACGACATGATTGGCAGGTACCCTGCTCCTGGTTCTTGACACATTAGGGTGCTCCAGCGGCCCCCCGGCAGCAGAGTGGTCTTGGCCCGCTGGTGCGCACACGGACGGACTGCTTCTGTCTTCTGCTGTGATCCTGCTGCAGGGTCTCCATACTGAAGCCCGTATTTTATTTGATCTCAGTGACATTTATCG
Source organism: Spilogale gracilis (assembly GCA_004023965.1). Taxonomy (NCBI): domain Eukaryota; kingdom Metazoa; phylum Chordata; class Mammalia; order Carnivora; family Mephitidae; genus Spilogale; species Spilogale gracilis. The sequence continues at coordinate 9,034 of PITA01031914.1, forward strand.
CTCCATTACAACTAGGTCATTAGGGTGATTAAAAACAATGTGTAAAGTATATGGTCTATTTCATCAGTTTAGTAAAGAGGGAATATAAAATATTTAATCATAAAAGAGAGCACTGGTACTAATATAGATAATGCCATCTGCATATAATGAAAAAGACTTCTTCCTTTCCAGCATTCAGTGCTCTGATTTCCTTCCTTTAAGACCATCATAAATAAACCCCATCGCCCAGGACAGTAAGAATGCTGCTGCGACACAGCAAGGCTGGCCAGCATCGCTGCCCTGAGGTTTCGACAGCCTCGCTCACGTGAAAGAATTTTTCTAGACCAAATCTATTAGCAGTTACATCGAGAACGAAGGTGAAATTTTATCAAGTCTTTCCAACACCTCAATCAAATTCCTGCTCTTCTCTGACCTACTACTGTGGTGAATGGACAGTTAATGTATTTTCTAATACTGAGCCCTGTTTTCCAACCTTCAGACGCACCGTTTGCTCACACAGTACTGAGGTGCTGCTAGATTCAAGACACCGATATTTTACGGAGAAGTTCTTCTGAATCGAGACTGATCTAGAAATGTCTTTGTCTCATCAGACTCCTGTACAAGGGTTATGCTTCTTTTAGTAATTAACCAAGAAGTATTTTCTTCTTTTAAGGTTCAAGGAAATGACCTGTTTCTTGAAGGTTTGGGAAAACTCACCTGTAGAAACCACCTTGTGAAGGGACAGTTCTTTGATAACTTTTAGTTCCTTCCACTGGTAATTGGTCTATTCAGGCTTTCTTCTTCAGTCAATTTTGATAATTTATATTTGCCTATAAAATGATCCATTCCATCAAGATGTTCAATTTATTAGCACAGAGTAAAACTCAGAATTAAAATAAAAATCGCCTTAGTATATGATTATATCCCCATTATTAATTTCTAAATGTATGTTTTTTTCCTTTACTATTCCTGAGGTTTATTTCTTTTGTTGATTTTTTTAAGGAACCAGCTTATGGATTTCTTAATTCTGTTTTAAATTCATTAATTTCTACATTTTTCTATTTCCCTTCCCTTTTCTACTGTTTTTTTACTATTCATTTTCTAGCTACTTGAGTTGAATGCTTAAATCATTTATTCCTACCCTAATTTATTTATTAAAAGTGGACCATTATTACTGTCCTTTTGGGTGACACTTTGGCCTCACCTCATCAATTTTTATATATAATATTCTCATTGTGGAAGATTATTAAATAGTCCACAAATGCACTTACTTCCATTTTCACCCAATATTTATGAGTCCTCCCCTTCAGAATTCTTTTAATAAACTTATTATTAGTTCCTAGTTTGAAACTGAAGTGCCATCACATGAGTAATAATCCGAGAGGTCTACTTAGCGAAGACTGATACTCACTCTATTTTCACACAACAGGGCAAGGACGCATTCCCCAACAGGAGCACACCCATGTGTCTCTGAAGAGTCTTGGATCTTTTGTTTCCCATTCAAGCTTTGTAACTGGATGCGGAGCTATCTCCCGTGTAAGGACAAAGCTCAGGTTGGACGCCGTTGAGAGCAAGGGTTTGCTTAACTAAGCTCAGAGCCCGCTGGCCGGCGGTGGCCGGTCCCAACAGCGCCCAGGCCGCGCAAGCCCTCCCCAAGCCTTTCTACCTCCACTTGTCTCCCGAGAGGTCGTCTCCCTCACGGTCCAGCGAGGAGACGGCTGTACCTCCCTGACTCTTGCCATAAACTGGAAACGAGTTACACAAAGTCGAAAATAAAACAGGGTCCACGGTCTGCTGCGACAGGCAGAGGCGGCTACCTGATGCGGTCGCTCGTGCCGCTGTAGCCCCAGCGGCTCTCCACCTGCTGGAAGCGGTTGATGCAGCACTCCTTGCCCCGCAGGCAGCACCGCGGCCGGTCGATGTACTCCACCCGGGGCTTCGGGTTGACAGTGAAGTGAAGAAAGAGGTTGACCACCTCCCGGTCGGACAAAATCCCAGACTGAGCGGGACCTGCAGGGAGAAAAACAGAACCTCAGGAAAAGCATCTGGATTTCAAGTCCTAACTTGGTAAGACTTCACAAAATAATGTGAATTCAAATCCAGAAGATATAAAGGAACAGTGAGGGAGAAAGTTTGTAGTATGTACTTAAAGATTTCTAAATCCATTTGAGGTTAATCAAATGGAAAGTGGTAAGAGTGCGCTCTCTCTCAAATAAATAAAAAAAATCTTTAAAACAACAACAAACAAAATTTTCCACAAAGAAGACTCTAGATCCAGGTAACCTCACAGGAGAATTTTCCTGAACATTTTAAGGAAAAAACACCATCAATCTTACGCAACCAGCAGAAACTTGGTCACCAAAACCTCACAATTTCAGAAAGGAAAAATCTCTCTCATGAAGTAGTCTAAAAATATTTCTAAAAGTTTAGCAAATTGGATTTGGTAAGACAGGATACAGAATGACAACTAAGTCTGGCTTATATAAGGAATCCAAAGTAGGTTTAATTTGGAAAATCAGAGTTCACCATATGAAGAAAACAGAGCAAAGAGCATCTCTCTGCCTGCTAGCCAGGGTGCTGCCCAATTCATGGATTGCTTAATAAAGTCGATCATGTATTTGAAAAAATAAAAATAAAGGGGAAAACCCTATGACTATCTGAAAAGAAGAACCGTTGATAGTTAATGATAAAACTCTCAGCAGACTAGTAACAGTACAAAAATGTCAATGATTTCCTCACCAATCTACACACTCAAAGCAATTCCCATCAAAATCTCATGCTGAGTAAAATGTATTTATACAAAAATTTTTAAAAAAGCAAAAATAGCCAACATAATCTTGAAGAAGAACAAAGCTGGAGAATTTCCACCACCAGATCAGGAGCTGGTGTAAAGCTGTGCAGACTGGTGCAAGAATAAGCCAGTACAACAGGGGAGCAGAGCACAGACTCCAGAAACAGACTGATTCAAACAAAATCACTTGGTCTACAACAAAGCCAGCCCTGCAATGTATGGGGCAAGGACAGTTTCTTAATATGCAGCTACGAGGGGGAAAAATGAACCTTAACTTCTACCTCGCACCGCATACGTGTGCCAGAAAACAATACAAAAACCCAAAAATCCAACTGGTTTACAGATCTAAATGATAAATGTAAAACGTTAAAATTCCCTGAACAGAAGTTAAGAGAATATCTTAATAAGCTTGAGGCTGGCAAGTTTCTTATAGAAGACACAGAAAACCTTCACCTTATCAAAGAAAAAGATTGATAAACTAACTTCATTAAAATTAAGATTTTATATCTATCAAAAGCCAAGATACAGAAGTAATCCAATAGACAAAAAGATAAAGATGTGGTATATGTTACAATGGAATATTACTCAGCCGTAAAAAGAGAGAGAGAGAGAGAGAGAGAGAGATCTTGCCATCTGCAACAACATGGATGGGGCTAGAGGATATTATGCTAAGTGAAGTCGGTCAAAGACAAATACCGTATGATTTCACTTATGTGTGGGCTCTAAAAAACTAATAGACAAACATAAAAGTAAACAGGCTCCTTTTCTTTTTCAAAGATTTTATTTGTTTACTTGAGAGAGAAAGAGTGAGCATGAGAGAGAGCACAAGCTAGAGAAAGAGGCAGAGGGAGAAGCAGGCTCCCGCTGAGCAGGGAGCCTAATGCGGGACTTGATCTTAGGACCCTGGGATCCTGACCTGGGCTGAAGGCAGACGTTTAACTGACTGAGCCACCCAAGTGCCCTTTAGGCTCTTAAATACAGAAAAACTGGTTGTTGCCAGAGGGGAGGTGGTTGAGGGGATGAGCAAAATAGGTGGAGATTAAGATGTACAAACTTTCAGTTATAAAATAAGTCACAGTGATGAGAAGAACAGCATAGAGAATAGTCAGTAATACTGTAACAACACTGCACAGTGACTATACTCATCATGATGAGCGATGTATAGAATTGTAATGTATAGAATTGTTGCATCACTATGTTGTATACCTGAACCTAATATACCATGGTATGTCTACTATATACCAAATAAATTTTTAAAAAAAGCATTAATAAAAAGGCAATCCACATTAGCAATACGTGTATCTGACAGAAGACTTGTATCCTTGGGGTGCCTGGGTGGCTCAGCTGGTTAAGCGACTGCCTTCGGCTCAGGTCATGATCCTGGAGTCCCGGGATCGAGTCCCACATCGGGCTCCCTGCTCGGCGGGAAGCCTGCTTCTCCCTCTCTCACTCCCCCTGCTTGTGTTCCCTCTCTGGCTGTGTTTCTGTCAGATAAATAAAATCTTAAAAAAAAGTAAAATGATAAATAAATCATGGCCCATTCATACAAGGATAAAGAATGAACTGCTGCCTACACACAACCACAGGGATGAATCTACATGTTAAGAGAAAAATCCATACCCAAAGAACACATACTGTATGTATCATTTCCTTTATATTAAGTTCAAAAACAAAAGATATGAATAGACATTTCTCCAAAGAAGACATACAAAGGGCCAAAAGACACAAGAAAAGATGCTCAGCGTCACTCTTCATTGGGGAAATGCAAATCAAAACCACATTGAGGGGCGCCTGGGTGACTCAGTTGGTTAAGCGACTGCCTTCGGCTCAGGTCATGATCCCGGAGACCCGGGATCGAGTCCCACATCGGGCTCCCTGCTCGGCGGGAAGCCTGCTTCTCCCTTTCTCAGTCCCGCTGCTTGTGTTCCCTTTCTGGCTGTGCTTCTCTCTGTCAAATAAATAAAATCTTAAAAAAAAAAACAAAAAAACAGAAAATAAAACCACAATGAGATCCCACCTCGCACCTGTCAGAATGGCTAAAATCAACACAAGAAACAACAGGTGTTGGTGAGCATGTGGAGAAAGGGGAGCCCTCGTGCACAGCCGGTGGGAACGCAAGCTGGTGCAGGCACTCCGGAAAACAGTGTGGAGGTTCCTCAAGAAGTTAAAAATAGAACTACCCTATAATCCAGCAAATCACACTAACTGGGTATTTACCCAAAGAATAAAAAACACTGATTCAAAGGGACAGATGCACACCTATGCGTACAGGAACATTATCTACAACAGCCACGGCACGGCAGCAGCCCCAGTGTCCATAAATTGATACTGATGAAAGGATAAAGACGTGGTGCACATGTATGTGCACGTACACACACACACACACACACACACACACGAGTATTACTTAGCCATAAAAAATGAAATCTTTCCATTTGCAAGAGAGTACAATGTTAAGTGAAATAAGTCAGAGCAAGACAATTACCGTATGATTTCACTCACAATTTTAGAAACAAAACAAATGATCATGAGGGGAAGAAAAGCAAGAGGCAAACCAAAAAAACAGACTCTTAACTACAGAGAACTGGTGGTTCCCAGAGGGGAGGTGGGTGAAACAGGTGACGGCAATTAAGGAGTGCAGGTGTGGTGATAAGCACCAGGTGATTAAAATAAAAACTAAAAAAGTTCAAAAACAGACAAAACTAATTTACAGAGGCCAGAGTGTGGCCCTCCTTGGGAGGGAGACCAGGGGCTTGGAGGAGCATGAA
>PITA01031915.1:0-14578 GCA_004023965.1 Spilogale gracilis
GGGCCCGACTCTGCCATGAGGGGGCTTTGGGTCGGCCTGCTGGGAGTGGCTGTTTGCATAACCAGGGATGGACCAGGGATGGACCTGACCCGCCTGTGTGGCCTTGGGTGACGCAGAGCTGGGAACCGGCTGGCCGGATGGCTCACTGACCTGCTTTGGCCAATGAAATGTGAGTAGAGTTGACACCTGTCACTTCCAGGTGACGTCGGCAGCTAAGAGGTGAGCTCTCCTAGCCCCTTCTCACCGTCGCTTTTTATGCTTTGAACCAAGTCACAACAGTTGAGCCAGGCCTACTCAGTGTCTGGTCCAGGGGGTGACAGAAGTCTATGCAGGGGACTGTCCCCTGGTGGGCTGATGCTGCACTGCCAGGATGAATCCTGAGCTCTGTGAGCCCAGGGGAGGGAGGAATAAGTTTACCAGCGTTCTCAAAAATAAAGTCTGGGGGCGCCTGGGTGGCTCCGTTGGTTAAGCAACTGCCTTCGGCTCAGGTCATGATCCCGGAGACCTGGGATCGAGCCCCACATCAGGCTCCCTGCTCAGCAGGAAGCCTGCTTCTCCCTCTCTCACTGCCCCTGCTTGTGTTCCTTCTCTGGCTGTGTTTCTCTCTGTCAAATAAATAAAATCTTAAAAAAAAAAAAAAAAGTCTGAACTAGATTATGCCGGGTGGGGGGTTGGTTTGACTTCTTTGGGCCTAGAAAACGGAATGATGCGCTCCATAATGAGAGCAGCTGCCCTTTCTTGAGCTTCTGTGGCCCGGCCCCATCATCAGAGTAACAATAACGTCCATGGTGTGTGTGCTATTATGTCCATTTTACAGATTAGAAAAACAAGGCCAGCAAGGGTCCCCGAGTCTCCCCAAGTCGGGCAGAGTTGTGCAGAGATAAAGAGGTGTGGCAACTTTTAACTGGTCTTCAGCTAGTGCCTCTCAAAGGGCCACAGGACACACTCCAAGGACAGTGTTCTAAGAATGTAATCCATACTCCACCCTGTGGCCTGGGAGACATTTCCAAAACACAGCTCTGGCAGAGCCACACTGCTGCTCATGAACCCTCTGTGGCTCCCCACTGCCTTCTAGGCAAGGGCTGGCACCGTTGCCAGCTGCCTCCAGCGCCTCCTGACCTTCCCAGCATTGTCTCTGGCTATTCCCATTCCCATTGCCAGAGTTCTTCTCTGTGTCTGAACTTTTCCTGCCATTTTCTGCCTCTTGGATTTTGCTCAAGCGTTAGTCTAGAGTGTCCTTCCCAAATATATTCACGTGCCCGAGGCCTACTTTTCCTCCACAGTTCAGCGCACTCCCTGCGTTCTCTCTCTGCTCCAGGGGCTCCCACTAGAATCAAGCCTTGGGGAGCTCATCTCTGAAGTTGACTTGATCTGGTTTGAATGCTAGGATGAGAAAAGGTTGTTCCTTGGGGTGCAGGTGTTTACTATTGTTTAAGAGGTAGAGTTTTAGTAGTACATGTATACAGTGTGTGGGTGTGTATCAATATGTCCAAGGTGTGTGTTGGCGTTGTGTTTTACTGATAGCAGTAGACAATCATACAGGCCTGGAGACGGCTGTCAAGAGAGACTATGATGGGGCGCCTGGGTGGCTCAGTTGGTTGAGCGACTGCCTTCGGCTCAGGTCATGATCCCGGAGACCCGGGATCGAGCTCCACATTGGGCTTCCTGCTTTGGTGGGAAGCCTGCTTCTCCCTCTCTCAGTCCCTCTGCTTGTGTTCCCTCTCTAGCTGTGTCTCTCTCTGTCGAATGAATAAATAAAATCTTTAAAAAAAAAAAAAGAAAAAAAAAGAGAGACTATGAGAAATTGTGAAGATTTGCCAGGTACCTGCTGTGTGACTTAGGAAAGTTACTTGACTTCTCTGAGCCCTAGTGATCGTGTCTTTAAAATGGGGATTATCTCTGTTCCTACCCTATGGGGCTGAGGAGGGCTCCGTGAAATAGAACTGCAAAGGAAACAAGGCCTCCCAGATGTGTCCTGAATTCCTAGCCTGTGGAGGGGTGCATCCAGGCTGCCGCAGGCTGCATCCAAGCTGTTGGTGGGTCCTGAAAGGACAGGTGCAGGAGGGAGGGGTGGAGGGGTAACCTCTGTTGATGGTGACTCTGGCGTAGGCAGGCTGGGCCGAGACCATCCCAGTGGTTGATAAAAGGCGGGGACTCTTCTCTGGCCAAGTAAATGTCATAAGACAAAGCCATCTCCAGGGAAAGGCTCCCTCCCAAGGCTCCCTCCTGTTCCTCACTTAAGGGCCAAAGTCCCCAGAGGCCAGTCTGCAGGCTCCTTTTATGTGACTGTAAAGTAATCCAGGGCTGGCAGGGTCGAGCCTGGGCGGGCACTGACACGCAGGGCGGCATTGATGTGGTCAATGATTACCTTTTATGCCTGGTCATAAAGGCAACCGTCCAGCCCTCCGGACAATGCCCAGGGAGTGGGGTGGTGGGCGCTGGTGGGCGCTAGTGCGCGCACACACAAACACACACACACACCCTGCCCGACAGGCACCTGTCTCTGCCCGACATCTCTGTGTATGTCCATGCAGGGCATCTTGGTCTTCCCAAGTGGTCTCTGAGACTTGGCCCAGAGCAAAGGGGGTTTGGGTGGCTTTAAGTGGGGGCCTGTGAGCTTCAAAATGCAAAAGGGCTGCCTTCAGGGCCTTGGAGCTTATTCTAGGCGGGTGTACGCAAGAGCGGGTGGCGAAGTCAGACTTAGGGACAAGGTGCCCGTGGGAATGAGGGTATCCTAGGACAGACTGAAGTCCATTTCCATTTCACAGGTGATGCAGATGAAGTCTGGGTGCACAGTGCCTTGCCCTGGGTCCCAAGGAAAGAGACAGCAGCTGCATTGGAGGTAGGACCCAGGTCGTCTCTGCCCTCAGCAGACCAAGGGGTTATGAGTGTGAATGTCAGGTGTCAGAAAAGGATTGGGGTCACTTCTCCCAGCGGGTATCAAAGAGACCAAGGGAGAGGCCCTCCGGGGGCCAGGCAGGGCCTGCTGTCCTGATGGGCACACACCCTCAGCCACCTGAATGGGCAGGCCGGCTGCCAGGGGGCAAGGCTGAAGCATAGGAGGCTAGATTAACATTCTGCCTCTTGGGAACTTTGGAACTTGCGAACTGCCTCTTGGAACTTTGTCCCAGCACGAGAGGCTGGAGAGGAAGGGGTTTCGACCTCTGGTACAGGGCTCTGGCACAGGGCTCTGGCACGGTCAGGTGACTGGGACATCTCTGTTCGTGCCCGAGGCTGGAGATCGGGAGGTCTGGGTTCCTGCGACCTTGCTCACCCTGGCAGCACTCTCCTCTCCTGGTCGAGGGGAGGACCCTGCACTGTCTCTTCAGTGGGCATGATGGAGACGAAACCACGACTGCAGAGCGCAGCTTTCAGACAAGCTGACATTTGGGTTGCTGTCTGGAGGATAAAGGGCTGCTATTCATAACAGTGGTCGTTAATGCTTCGTGGAATCAGAGTGGAGTTGCTTTGAGCCCTAGCCAGAATGCTCCAGTCAACCTTTGGCTCTGATAAAGATAAGCGGACGCAAAGTGATAACACACAAACCAGAAACTGTCAACAGGTGCTAATTAGGGCGCTGGGAGCCGAGCCACACCCACTGCACCTGACACGGGCAGAAAGCTAGGTAGGGGCTAGGGGCGCTCCATCTGGGTCAGGGAGGCTTGGCCCCTGCCTGGACCTTAGCCTAATGACCGTTTTTGTCCCCTCCTCCTTCCAACGACTCCCTATTCCCACCCCCACCCCTGCATGCATGACGTTACATAACATAACACAAGAACAAAATGTGTTCGAACGTTGTACAATATAACACGATCAGTGTGATGTCACAGTGGAGAGTCTTGAATTGGGAGCTAGGATACCCGAATAAGCTGGAGTGTCTTTTTTTTTTTTTTAATATTTTATTTTTTAAAGTAATCTTGAGGAGCCTGGGTGGCTCAGTTGGTTGCACACATGACTCTTGATTTCAGCTCAGGTCATGATCTCAGGGTTGTGAGATCGAGCCTGGTGCTGGGCTCCTGGCTGGGTTTGGAACTGGTCTGAGATTCTCTCTCCCTCTCCCTCTGCCACTAACCCTCCCCCTCCCCCCGACTTGTTGTCTCTCTCTCAAAGAAGAAATTAACTTAAATAAAATGAAATAAAATAAAGGTAATCTCTATATCCAACCTGGGCCTTGAACTCACAATGCTGAGGCAAGAGTCACACTAGCGACTGAGTCAGCCAGGTGCCCTGAGCGTCATTTCTCTTGAAACTTCATTCAGTCTCCTCTGTAAAATGGGGAGTAGGAAGAGGGCAGCTATCCAGCAATCCCCCGCTGGGGTCCCCTCTCAGTCTAAAGTTCATTCTCTTCTGCTACAAACACTGTCATCTGCAGAGCGCACAAAACATCACGGGTGCCACCCTGCAACTCCCGGGCATGGGTGACACCTGACAGGTCCAGCTGCAGGAGAGGGAGCGGTGCGGAGGGCTGCAGGTTGTGGACGGTTCTCAGGGCTCCTGGAATCCCTCTACCTATCAGAGCCAGAGGTCTGTGTGCCTGCTGCCTGCGGTCGGGGCACTTGGTCTATTTTTAACTTGATGCCCCTAAATAAATGTGGCGTTGGGCCCAATGCTTCATTTCACTCCCTCCTCCCACAGTGCTCGTGCACACGCACAGACACACGTGCACGCGCGCACTGACACACAGTCTCTCTGAAGTGGCCGCTCGCAGGGGACAGGGTGCTGGGCTCCCCTCCAGCAGGTGGAATTGCTGGGGTCCCACCACTCTCCCAGGCTCAGGCCACACAGGTTCTGCTTCCCACCAGCAAAGCCCGGCCTGAGAGCAGGGCAGGGACCTGCCATTTTCCCTAGAAACTGGTGGGAAAGGTGCAGACAGGGTTGCCCAAGCGCAGATGCAGGGGTGAGGAGAGGCGGAGGACACTGGCTGGGGAAAGGGTGAGTTGGAGGGAGATGAGGAGGGTCCTGACCATTCGTCCTCCGGCCCCGTTCTCTAAGCAGGGAAGAGCAGGCTGGGCTGCCAGCGCACCAGGCTCGGTGCTGGGTGGCGAGGCAGGGGGCTGCCTGAGAGCCTGACCAGGGCCAGAGCAGGGGAGAAGGGCAAACATCGGGGGGGGCACAGAAGTCACTATGGGGGCAGTGGCTCTCTGCTGGGAGTGGCTTCACTGTCCTGGGGTATGGTCAGGAGGGCAGAGGAAGGTACCCAAGGTAAACCTTGAAAGATGGGTGGGAATGCAGCATTCCTCAACCTCTCTCAGCCACAGTTTTCTCATCTGAACGATGGGTATAATTAATGGCACTTTCTCAGGAGCATCAAGTGAATGAATGGATGGGAAGCCTTACAGCAGGGCCTGGCTAGTACTTAAGTGTTGACTGCTGACTTTATGGTCAGGAGGATAAAGAGGGAGGGCATATGGGGGCAAAACCAAAAGAGAACAGAAGGCCTTGAGCCTAAGCAACCCGGCAGTCCTGGGAGGCTACGTGGAGGAGCACATGGACCTCTGTGTGTGGGGGCAAGAGTGGGCACAAGGAGGGCATGGGTCTGGCCACTGCAACAGTTGCTTAGTCCAGCCAGAGGACAGTGGGGCCCAAGGGGGCAGACCCGGAGGGGTAAATGCCCCGAGACTGGACCATCAGGCCTGGTCTCAGCTTCCAGGGCTTGAGTCAGGGGCCCATGGCTTTGTGGGGCTTGGATACTCTTTCCACCCAAGGCTACTGTTGGGGAGAGGATTTGCAGAGGAGGAGGAGGGGAGGGAGGGAGAGAAAGCACAGAGGGAGAGAGAGAGAGAAAGAGAGGGAGAGAGAGAGAGAGCGCATAAGAGAGCTGTAGGCTTGGGAGCATATGCTAAGGAGAGAGAGCGCGCAAGCGAGCGCACACTAGAGCTGTAGGCTTGGGAGCATATGCTATGGACCAAGGCCCCCAGCTGCCAGGAATCTGTGCCCATACCGGGGAGGAATCAAGAAGCATGGGCCTCTCCCCCATGCTGGGCTGCTCTGCTCTCTGGTGTCAGCAGGTGCTCAGACCTCTGCCTTGCTCACTAGCCCAGTGCTCAGAGCCAGCCTGGCCTCACGCCTGCGCTGTTTCACCTTCAGTCACAGCTGAGTGTGTGAGTGTATGTGTGGGATTTCTAGACCAAAGAACACTTAGAAGTTCCTCCTAAAGGTCAGGTCAGTGGATCTCCTCAGAACTTGGCACCCAGGCAGCTCCTTCCCACCCAAATCCACTGGGCCTTGGGGGCAGCTGGAGCCGATGGGCCTCTGACTCAGGCTGGCCAGGAGGAGAGGCTGGAGTGCTGGGCTAAGGAGGAGCCTGGGTAGTCATCGCTGAATGACAGGCCACATGCAGCCCCAGGCTGGGGGCAGCGTTGCTGGGTTATCCTGCCTCTGAAACAGCGGCCAGGGCTGGGACCAGGGGTCAGGTCTCAGACGAGGACAGGATCCGGAGGGGCCCTGAGTAGCAGCGGCAGGACGTCCCGGAAGGAAATCCGGGGCTGCCGTCCGACCCTGTTGCTGACTGCGCATGGGAAGGCTGTGGCTGCCCATCAGGGGCGGGCTCCACGGCACCCCTGCCCCGGGCTGGGTGCACAGTAGCACCCTCTCTGCTAACGGGGAGAGACTGAGTCCAGTGCTGGAGGCCCAAGTTCCTCTGAGAGTCCAGAAGCAAGCCCAGGAGACACACAGGGCTAGGGAAGGCACTCTGTATCTTGCGTCTGCGGAAGCCACTGCCCTGGAGACAGCACAGGGAGGAGCCCTGAACGCCAGGGCCGCTCCAAGCTTTCTGGCCCCAAGGTGCAGCCTCTACAGGCTGCGAGTGGGCCCCCTCTCAGCTTATCCTAGTTGCAGACGCAGAAGCCCCAAGGAAAAATCTCCCCTGAAAGAAGCTGTCTTGGAGCTTTCCAGGAATGCTGGCCTGGGGTGGAGCTGGGGTGGTGGGGAGAGGAGGGATGCGGGTGGTATGTTCCAGAACAGACTTTGACCCAAACACAAGAGCATCGTGTTCCCATGGGCCTGAAGCCTGGCCACGGAGGAAACAGGAGGTCACAGGGATGTGCCTAGTGGCACCAGGACAAGGCTGGCTGGCTCTGTGTGTGTGTGTGTGTGTGTATGTGTGTGTGCGCGCGCCCGGGGGGCGGGGGGGACCTGGAATGTTCCATGTTTGCGCCTCTAATGCCAAAAGTAACTTGGACCAAGTAATCTCATTTTCTTTGTGTTCTCTCTCTTTCTCTTTCTTCTTTCTCTTTCCTTTCTTTTTCTTTCTTTTTTTTTTTTTTAAGATTTTATTTATTTATTCGACAGAGAGAGAGAGAGGGAACACAAGCAGAGGGAATGAGAGAGGGAGAGGCAGGCTTCCTGCCTAGCAGGGAGCCCGGTGCAGGGCTAGATCCCAGGATCAAGACCTGAGCCAAAGGCAGACACTTATGAGCCACCCAGGCGCCCGTCATGTTTTTTTCTTTTTTTAAAAATTATTTTAGGGGCGCCTGGGTGGCTCAGTTGGTTGGGCGACTGCCTTCGGCTCAGGTCATGATCCCGGAGACCCGGGATCGAGCCCCGCATCATCGGGCTCCCTGCTCGGCGGGGGGCCTGCTTCTCCCTCTCTCGCTCCCCCTGCTTGTGTACCCTCTCTGGCTGTGTTTCCCTCTGTCAAATAAATAAATAAAATCTTTAAAAAAAAATTATTTTATAATTAAAAAAAAAGATTTTATTTACTTATTTGACAGAGAGAAACACAGCCAGAGAGGGAACACAAGCAGGGGGAGTGAGAGAGGGAGAAGCAGGCTTCTCGCCTAACAGGGAGCCCGATGTGGGACTCGATCCCAGATCTCTGGGATCATGATCTGAGCCAAAAGCAGTTGCTTAACCAACTGAGCCACTCAGGCGCCCCTGTTTTATAATTTTTAAAAAGATTTTACTTATTTATTTGACACAGAGAGAGAGATCACAAGTAGGCAGAGAGAGAGGAGGAAGCAGGCTCCCTGCTGAGCAGAGAGCCCAATGCAGCCTGGAGCCCAGGACCCTGAGATCATGACCTGAGCTGAAAGCAAAGGCTTTAACCCACTGAGCCACCCAGGCGCCCTATTTTATAATTTTTTTTAAGTAAACTCTGTCCCCAGTGTGGGGTTCAAACTCATGACCCTGAGATCAAGAGTTCTATGCTCTACTGACTGAATTAGCCAGGTGCCCCATCATCTTTTATTTTTTATTTATTTTTCTTTTAAATATTTTATTTATTTATTTGACACAGAGAGAGAATACAAGCAGGGGTAGCAGCAGACGGAGAGGGAGAAGCAGGCTCCCCACTCAGCGGGAAGCCCAGTGAAGATGTGGGGCTCGATCCCAGGACCCCGGGATCAGGACCCTAGCTGAAGGCAGACGCTCAACTGGCTGAGCCACCCAGGCACTCCTAAACTTACTTTTAAAAAATAAAATATGAGGGGCACTTGGGTGACTCAGTCGGTTGAGCGTCTGCCTTCAGCTGGGATCATGATCCTGGGGTGCTGGGATCAAGCCTCGCATTGGATGCCCTGCTCAGCGGGGAGTCTGCTTCTCCCCCTCCATCTGTCTCTCTTCCCGCTCATGCTGTGTCTTTCTAAATAAATAAACTCTTTTTAAAAATACCTTTAAGGGCGCCTGGGTGGCTCATTTGGTTGAGTGACTGCCTTCGGCTCAGGTCATGATCCTGGAGACCCGGGTTCGAGCCCCACATCGGGCTCCCTGCTCGGCGGGAAGCCTGCTTCTCCCTCTCTCACTCCCCCTGCTTGTGTTCCCTCTCTGGCTGTGTTTCTCTCTGTCAAATAAATAAAATCTTTAGGAAAAAAAAAACCCCAAACCTTTAAAAGGAGACATAGTATAGTCAGTGGTGAAAAGCATGGCCTGGACCAGACAGCTGGGGTTCGAACCTGGACTTCTCTACCCCCTCCAAGTGGCTATGACTTCAGGTAAGTTGGTTTATCTGTCTCTACGTCTGTTTCTGTGATTGTAAAATGGACAACCAAATTAGATCTTACTTCAGAGGGTCCCTGCAGAGATGAGGCGAGCAAATATCAAGAAAGTGCTTAGAAACCGGCCCTGCACAGAGTGTGTGCATACCCGGGTTTGGTCCTTGGAGAAGGGAAGCCCCACGCCAGCCCGTGAGCGCCAGGCCCACGGCCAGGCCGGTGCTGAGCTCTGAGCAGCCGGGCCCACACGGGGTGGGGCAGGGCGGCCAGCGTCAGCACATCCAAAGTCCCCAGACCTGCTGAGCTGGCAGAGAGCCTGCCCTGGCACTGCCCTGCCCTGAAGAAAGACCTAGAAAAGCGCCCGGGCTTCCCCAGGTGTCCGTGGGTGGAGGGGACAGAGGGCTGAGCCCTGCCCTTGGCTGAAGGCTCCTTCCGTGGATTGCTGACCTGTCCTGGCCTCGCTGTGGGGCTCGGCCTGGCTCATGGGTCAGTCGGGCATCTGGTCTGTGGGAAGGGGAAGGTCTGAGGGTTCAGGACCCACTCCATGGGGACTGGGGTGACAAATATGTTCCTAGAGGGGCTCACAGCCCTCCTGCCCCTGGGTGCTCCCCTCCTCCAGACTGGAATCCCATGCCAGCGCATCCAAAGCAGCCCATCCGGTCATAATTCTTAGCTGCTGTATATTCCTGACGATTTCATCCCGCTGCACAGTTGGGCAGTCCGTCAGCGGCATCCTCCAGAGCCCTGTCGTAAACTTGAGGGGTACAAAGATCTTTGTCTTGGATGCTAGGACCCGTACATGGGGTCCAGGATTGAGTGGAGAAAGGGGTGCCTGGTCGCGGGAGTAGTGTAGACCAAGGTGCGCATGAAGCAGAGAGCCCACCTGAGGTGTGCCGTGCGGCTGGAGGGAGGGCCAAGGGGGGGCGGCGGCAGGAGGCTGGCTGGGAGGGTGAGAACAGGAAGGGCCTGGGGTCCTGGCTTTCTCTGGAAATAGCCATTCAAGGTGAGACTGCAAATGTCCAGAGGGTGAGGAGTTGTTCCGGACATCTCCTAAGGTTGGGTCCGGGCGCTGTCCAAGGAACCCTTGCCGGTTAATGGCAGGGTAGCATTGCGGTGTGGAGGGTCCGGGTTGCCTCCTTACGCTGTAGGCCACACGCGTGGCTCGGTCTGGAGTTGTGCAGTGCAGTGCAGTGGCCCTGTGACATTGGGGGCCAGGTATCTGGGTGTCAGCGAGTGGGTGCTCACCGGTGTATCAGCATGTGCCTGCGGGGTGTAATACGGCCAGCGGCTGCGAGTGTGTGTGTGTGTATGTGTGTGTGTGTGCGCGCGCGTGCACGCGCACGGCCATGACTGGGGCACTAATCCAGCAGCTGGGGGCTGTTTTTGGAGGTGTTAGCCGGTAGATAGGACTTCCACCCCACCTCATTCTATGCACACCTGCTCAGGTGAGAACACCTGGAGGTGATTCCGCATCTGGGCTTGTACCTGGCTGGAAGGTGTGTCTCTGAAGCCAAGCAGGTGTTGGCCTCCCTAAGAGCCTGGCCTGGGGAGGGGGCAGGGAAGGGGGCAGTGGGGCAGGGGGTTTGGGGTGGAGTACCTGGGTCTTCAGACTCTTTGGGGGCTTCAGAGAGAGACTGAGATGTCCAGTGGTCACCCGCCCATTTCTGTCCATCCTCCTGTGTCTTTTGGTCCATTGGCTAACCTGTCCTTTTGTCCATGCACTGGCCACCTGTGTGTTCTTGGTTCTCCCCTCAAATCAGCCTGCCTCCCTCAGCACCTCGTTCTCAGCAACTCCGATGCAGGCAAGCCTTGCCTTGGCCTTTGCTACCTCTTGGGGCCACTGTACCCCCTCCTCACCCCGGGTGCGCAGCCTGCTCAGTTGGCCTCACTTCACCCCGTGGGTGTCACAAGGCCCCAGCACAGACATGGCACTCACCAGTCCTGGAATCAAAGATGCGCAGACCCTCCAGCCCTCTTCCCAGAAGGTTCTCCTGTCTCTGGCCCACAGAAGCCTCCTCTCCTCCAGGAAGTCTTCCCTGAGCACCCTGCTCTGCTCCTGGTTCCTCAAGCCTCCCTCTGCCTCAGCCACGTGCAGGCTGCGGGAAGCCTGGCTAGAGCCCTGTGGGAGGAGAGCTGAGAGCTCCCCGGTCAAGCAGGCCACCTAAAATGGGGCGCTCCCTTGGAGCAGGGGGCCAGGGAAGGGCCATCAGGCAGGCCACATGTCCCCTGCCCCAGGGATTTCCCTGGTTGTGCTCTAGGTAGTCCTTTTCCCACCCAGAACCCCAGCACAGTGCTAAGGCTCCCCCAGGGAGGTCTCTCCTATAGAAAATGGGGATTCTCACAGCCTCCCAAGCAGGGGCTTTAGACTGCTGCTTCCCTGGCCCACTGCCCCCCTCAGCCCCCAGTTCTCCCCCTGGCCTGGACTGAGGGTGGGGGGGCATTGGCCCAACCACGGAAGGACCAGCTTCTTGGTGCTGCTCTCTCCAGGACCTAGTAGAGCTAGAACACTGGAGGGGGATGGGATGAAGGCAGGGTTTACCTGTTCTAGAATTCGCGTGCAAATGTGCGTGTGTGTGTGCATTCATAGAGAGCAAACGTGCCCTGGGCTCCTGGTGTGTGCTGGCCGCTGTTGAAGGCATTGAAGAACAAGCTGTGGACAAGACCAACAGGGACACTGCCCTCGGGAGGCTGGTGTTCTAGAAGGGGAGACACTGCTGGGCAGTTTCAGAGAGTGCTGGGGCTGTGAGGGTGGTGAGGGCCTGTGTGTGGATAAGGGGCTGATAAGGGAACAGGGTCAGGCCCAAGCAAGTACGTGTGCATGTGAACAGGAGTGTGTGCCTTTGGGTATCTGTGCTCCCCTGGGGTCTGGGCTCAGCAGCTGGCATGCGTCCATGCGGGCCCGGAACTGGCGCACACACACCCACACCAGCCACACCTGGCTGACTCCCAGGCTCTAATTTTAGAAGCAGCAGGCTGTAGATCCATCCACACACCTGCTCAGGTGCCCAGCCGCTGGGAGGGCCTGGCTGGCCTGCTGGGGAGAGAACCTGTCTCAGCCAGCACCACCGGCTCTCTGCCACACTGGCCCATGCTTCGAACTGAGCAGTCTCTGGCCTCTAGTCCTACACGGTGGGCAGGGCCTGGGCCCCTGACAATCGGTGGGAGTCGCAACCCCCAAGCCCTACACCTGTGGCTCCAGCTCCCAGAAGCACCCCACCCCTGCCCCCCTTTGCAGGAGCTCCAGCTCTGGAACCCTCCAGGATGCTGCTGGCTCACCATGCACTGCCCAGTCACCCTGAGAGGTGGGCTAGGCTGGGTTAGAAGTGGGAGGAGAGGCGGGAAGTCGGCTGGGCCCCTCTAATACCTCTTCCCTCCAAGGGCTTCTTTCCCTGCTTGCAGGTGAACGGTGCTGCCCGTGTGCCCCTCCCCCTGCCTCTGACTCCTCCTCTCCCCTTGGTTCCACCTTCCCTGCTTGCTTTGGGCCCTCCCCTGCTTCAGAACCTTCAGTGACTCCCTACAGGCCCTTACCCGGGCAAGCTCAAAGTCCTCAGGCTGGTACGCAGTCTTTCCCGCACTACTACAACCGGCTCTGACCCCCCAGCAACACTCTCTCAACTAGGCTCCTGCTTTCCCTCCCAGCAGCTAAGGGGCATGAACGAAAAGGCCATGTTTGGAAGTGAGCGCCTTATTGACTTCATTTCTTTCTTTCTTCCTTTTTCTTTCTTTCTTTTTTTTTTTTTTAACATTTTATTTATGTATTTGACAGAGAGAAACACAGCTAGAGAGGGAACACAAGCAGAGGGAAATGAGAGAGGGAGAAGCAGGCTTCCCACTGAGCAGGGAGCCCGATGCGGGGCTCGATCCCTGAACTCCGGGATCATGACCTGAGCTGAAGGCAGAGGCTTAACCACTGAGCCACCCAGGCACCCTATTGACTTCATTTCATTCCATCTACATAACGTCCCTGTGAGCTGTTTTCCTGTGTCTTTTTTTTGCACAAAGGAGGAGACGGAGCTCAGAGGAGGGCAGCACTTTGCTCAAGACCACAGAGCAGGCCAAGAGCACAAGTGGGATTCAAAACTGCTCATCTGCCTCCACTGGGCCATTCGGTTCAACTGGAATTAATAGATCCTTACTGGGCATAAGGGCACCACATCCTATGCCAGCAACTGGAGAGAGTATTAAGGGAGAGGACACACAAACACAGGGGGCAGACGGGGAGGAGGGGAGAGGTGTTGAATCGCTCACCTCCCAGTCTTAAAACCTTCACACTTGTGACTTAGACCCCAGTTGGTCCCTTTCAAGGATTGAGCTCTATTTCCCATTAAAAGGGGGCAGGAGTAGGAAAGAGAAAAACACATTTTGTTCTGATGTTTCAAGATGTCATTTGGGGACAATTTGTCCTTTTTTCTTTCTATCTCTGTCCATTCATTCCTCTACCCCCACCCAGGCTGGTCCTGGGCCCACAGAGAGCATTGCCTTCACGCTTATCCTTCCCTCCCTGGGTCTCCTACCCCCTAGGCTTTCTAAAATCCCAGCTCTAGTGCTGCGCCCCTAGGCTGGGGGCAGGGGTGATGCAGGAGGTTGTTTCTTGGGGACGGCGATTTGGGAGAGAGGCCGGGGGATTTTGGCTAGCCCAAGACTCGATCTGCCCCCCTCTACTGTCTCCAATTTTTGCTGAGAAGTCCAGCTTATTCTGCACCATAAGCTCCGTGAGGCAGAGACTGTGTCTGGTTCACAGCTTGCAGGCTTTTAAATTCAAACCACCACCGCTTACTTCTGGAGACCCCACTCAGTTCACGGGAAACATACCAAGACTCACTTGGATCCCACACCAACTGTCACTTATGGGCATTAAAAAATAAGATTTTATTAATTTTTTGAGAGCAAGAGGGCAAGAGAGTGAGAGAGCACAAGCAAGGGGAGCAGCAAGCAGAGGGACAAGCAGACTTCTGCTGAGCAGGGAACTCCACCCTAGGACCCCAGGATCATGACCGGAGCCTAAGGCAGACCCGTAACTGAGTGAGCCACCTAGGGACCCCAACCTATGGGCATTTAAAGATATATATTAAATATATATATATATATTTTAAAATATTTTATTTATTTGACAGAGAGAAACACAGCTAGAGAGGGAACACAAGCAGGAGGAGTCAGAGAGGGAGAAGCAGGCTTCCCGTGGAGCAGGGCACCCGAGTGGGGCTCGATCCCAGGTCTCCGGGATCATGACATGAGCTGAAGACAGTTGTTTTTATATATATATATTCAGAGGCACCTGGGTGGCTCAGCTGGTTGGGTGACTGCCTTCGGCTTGGGTCATGATCCCGGAGACCGGGGATCGAGTCCCACATCGGGCTCCCTGCTCGGCGGGAAGCCTGCTTCTCCCTCTCTCACTCCCCCTGCTTGTGTTCCCTCTCTGGCTGTGTTTCTCTCTGTCAAATAAATAAAATCTTTAAAATATATATATATTTTCAAATGATCATGATTGGGAAATTATCCAACCAGAGTTAATGCATTTAATTTAAAACCCACTCTAATTTCTTCAAAAGCATCCAAGCATACTTGGAAAGTCTTTTTTTTTTTTTAAAGATTTTATTTATTTATTTGACAGAGAGAAACACAGCGAGAGAGGGAACACAAGCAGGTGG
>PITA01031916.1:0-14580 GCA_004023965.1 Spilogale gracilis
TGAGTAGGTTGTCAGGGGTGCACACAGATGCATCTGGCTTCCAAGTGCGCATGTCCCCTGCATGTCCCCATTTCTGTCCCAAAGAGCTGGGCTTAGAAAGCAGCTTGGTCATGGAGACAAGCGTTTGACACAACCCACAAAGAGGGGAATGTGCCTGAAGCTTCTGTGCTCATAATGTTTCTTTTATTTGTTGAAGGTCGAACTCCTGCCGAGATGTCGTGCCAGCAGAGCCAGCAGCAGTGTCAGCCCCCTCCCAAGTGCCCCTCATCGCCCAAGTGTCCCCCAAAGAGCCCCGCACAGTGCTCCCCCCCAGCCCCTGTTGACTGTGCTCCTGGCTCTGGGGGTGGCTGTGGGCCCAGCTCTGGGGGCGGCGGCTGCCTGAGCCACCACAGGCACCATGGATCCCACAGATGCTGGCTCCACAGCTCTGACCCCTGTGACAGAGGCAGTGGGCGGCAGTCTGGGGGCTCCGGGTGTGGCCACAGCTCCAGGGACGGTTGCTGATCTGGGCTTTGGATGCTGAGATAGGTGATCTTAGAAGAAATAAGAATCCACTGGGGACTGAAAAAATGACCTGAGACACAGCCTTTCCAAGATCCCTTGTTTTTGCTTGCCCAGGCTGAGAGGCTCTAAGCCCTCTCCAGAAGGCTCTCTCCACCTGGTCCAGGATCCAGGACCTGCTGTTCTTGCCAGTGATTAGCAGCGGTTGTGCCTGACCTTGTGAAAAAAATAAAATAAATCTTCTGTCTCTTGTCACCACGGCTGGGTTGTGTGTCATTGTACTCTTCCCCTCCACAGGTGGCCTGCTGTGTGCCCATCTGTCTGTTCCTCAGGCCCACCACTGCCCTACAGAGCATGGTATCATAGGCCTAGACTAGAAAAAATCGAGGGCTGTGGGGTTTTTATGCTGCACTGCGGTGCAGTGGCTGAGAAATAGGCAGATAGGCAGTTCTCAACCAGGGGAGTCGGTCCTATTTGTCAGTATTCAGAGACACTTTTGGTTGTTTCTAGATATCAGGTGGCAGGGTCTCATACTACTGGAGTCCAGGGAGGGGAGGGCAGGGTGCAGCTACACATGCCACAAAGCACAAAACAGCACCCCCACACCCATCATGTGAATTATCTGGATCAAAATGCCCAGGTGGCAAATCATCAGAGTAGGATAAAGGGGAATGAAAAAGAAGGAAGGAACTCAGGACAGATAACTCCATTTGCTCAGTAAAAATCCCATAAAGAGCTTGGACAGGGGCAGGAGGTGAGAATTAGAATTAAATCTAAGAAGATGCAGCTTAGAGGGACACATGGAGCTGAAAGTTTGGGAAGTGTGGTAATGTGAAGAGAGTGGATTAGGAGACAGGAAAAGGGGATGTGAGAAGTGCTTCTAGGAGAATAGATTGGCCTAATTATAAGATGAAAAACTGGCTGGTGCTTGTCATATTCTTGGAGCCCCTAAATGACATACAGGAACTCATTTAATATCCTAAAGAACCCATAAGGTAGGTTCTCTTAAGAATCAGATTTTACCGATGCGGAAACTAAAGATCCAAAGAGTTTTGTACCAGGACTGAGGTCACACAGCCAGAAGTGGTGCTGGGCTGCTCAGAGGGCCTTGCCACTTGGTCTTCCCCCTCCCCCCACCTGCCACTTTTCAAGGGAATCTTTGAAACAATGACTTTTTTTTTCACGTCGCATTTATGTTGGCCTGTTTGAATTTTGCTTTTGTTTTTGTTCTATTATCTTTTTTTTTTAGATCTGCAGAGCTGAGGGCCCAACCATATGTTATAATTTCAGTAAGACTTTTGTCTTACTGAAAGATACTTCCAAGTATCTCCCATACTTGGAACCTATAATATGAAATTCAATTGCCCCTATGTTGGGATCATCTGCCTAGAGATAAGTCTCACTCTGTCGACAGTGTTAAAATACTGGTGTTAAAGTTAAACACCAGTGTTAAAATACTGGTGTAAAGAGTGTTCCACTCAAGCTATTTAAATGGTCCTAAAGGAACATGATAGAACCTGAACTAAATTCAGATTGAAATCTTGGGAGAAATTAGTGTAGGGCAGGATATACTAAGCAAACAATAATACTGTATAGCACTTTGGGAGTACATTAAATTAATAAAAAAGGTGTTTTATCCTTAGAAAATATCAAACTGGTTGTTTATTTTCACTTTAACATCCAAGGACTCAAAATTTCTAAAATCTTTGAGATTTAATTAAAAAAAAGACTTCCAAAAAGTTTGCTATGAGACATATTCTGACCATGTATAATCCACTCTCCAGTTCAACATAATTTTCTAAGGTAGGAATCAAAGCTACCAGGTCTAGGTCTATCACCATGAACTACTTGTCCCTCAAAACCTGGAAAATTCCTGGGTACTGCTCCTCCACAGGACCAAAACAGTATGTAATCATGGTAAAAATATACCTCAAACAATTTTCAGGATGAATAGATTTGACTGAGAAATCACCTTCAGAGGAGAGAAATTGGTAGAACCAGAGTCACAAAACCCACAGATCTAGACAGAATCACCACACTTGCCCAGAAACTAGGCAAGGACTTAGCATGGAGAGTGGCTGGAAGGTGTAGCTTGCATTCCTAACAACACACTAGCTATCATAGAAATAGGACTCAGCCTTTGAGGAAACAAACCCTGACATCCACCAAGTATTGTGGAATGAGGCTTGAAGTCTCAGAAGCACCTGTTGCTTTCAAGTTCTCTATGCAAAGTGTCTAATAATTCCTGTAGTCAAGAAGTCCACTCAGGAAGGGGAAGAAATATGAGGTGGACAAACTCATGAAGTTTGGACCTGTAATACCAGGACAAAGAAAGTCAGAAATTATACCGTTTATGATGATGCTCCTCAAGGGAAGCTCGACTGTTGAGAGTTCAATAGGTAGAGAGATGCCCTAGTTCTAATCAGGGGACTACCCCACAGAACCCTGGACTTGACAGTCAATAATCAACTGATTCTAATATCCTAGGGGCACTCTGATTATTTCCAAGATTTTTCTAGCTCCAGATATTTCTTCAGTGCTCACAATAACACTAAGGTATAACAATGCTAAGGAATAATACAGCATGAATTATATGTGTATATATGCAAAAAAGAGAGCCTGAAAACTGTTGGAGGCTGGAAGTGGGTCCAACTCTTAATTTGAATTTAGGTCATGATCTCAGGGTGGTGAGCTCAACCCCTGCATAGGATCTGTGCTGAGCGTGGAGTCTGCTTGAGATTCTTGCCCTCTGCCCTCCCCAACTTGCTCTCACTCTTCTTTCTCTCTCTAAATAAATAAATAAAATATTAGAAAAAAGAAATCTAAATTCTATATCTTACTTCTTTATGGTTAAGAAAATGTCTTTTGGAAAAGGAGAAGAGAGGAGAAGAGAGGAGAAAGATTTTATTTATTTACTTGACAGAGAGAAACACAGCCAGAGAGGGAACACAAGCAGAGGGAGTGAGAGAGGGAGAAGCAGGCTTCCCGCCGAGCAGGGAGCCCGATGTGGGGCCTGAAACCAGGACTCTGGGATCATGACCTGAGCTGAAGGCTTAATGACTGAGCCCCCTAGGCGCCCCTGTTCATGTTTTTGTTCACCTATAGTTTATTCCCCACAGTGGGTATGTGTTACTTATATAATAAGAAACTTATTAGAATAAAAAATCTATTTGTTAAAAATATTTATTGGGCATCTAGTGTGTGTAGATACCACTATAGGTCTGAAGATACAATGGAGAACAAGAAAGACAGTCCCCTTATTTGTTTACAGTGCAATAGAGTAAGTCACAAATAGCCTTCTACCTAGCTATCATCCCATACTTCTGGATTGGGGAGGTGTGGTGTACATTTAGTCAACACAATGAAGAACTCCAACCTGGGATAATATTGAAGCTTAAACATACTGGCTTTGCTGGTGATAAAAAGTTCATGTGGTGACGTCTTGATTTTATTTCACAGGCAATTGTCAAGTAGGAACAGGGATGGGTGATTCACCGTGATGAGGGGCCTGATTGAGCTCGGGGAGGCCACAGTCCTCATGCCTTTCCTGACTGCCCTCCCTTATGCCTTCCAAAGTCCTCGTGAAAATCCATGCTTGCAGGAGTACTTTGAAGGCACCCTGATATTCTCCCGTCATACCATATTTAAAAATCTCAAAGTGGGTGGCCACAACCACAGGTCTTCCCATGGAAGAATGAACTGACATATTTACTATTAAATAATACTTTATCAAAACTATCATTTTTAATTACAACTGTGTTATAAAATATCTGTCTATTCTTAAGCATGGTATCTCAGAAGGAAATGTATCTCTAGTGTTATAATAAAATGGATAGGATAAGACAACTCTACACAGCTGGTTTAAGTGCAGTTTCTACAAGCACTAATCACATTAATTGCATCATGCCAAGTGTACAGTATAACACTATCACATCTATTAGTTGTTATTCACTTCTACCAATTATAACTCACCTTTCAACTAAATTTTCCCTGGCTATTCTAGTCTAAATGAATCACCTCCTCCTCTGAACCACTCCTAAAACCTGAAACTCAGAAACACAGAACGAGTGATTTATTGACATGTCATTCATTACATGTAGGTTAGTTTCTTGTTTCTATCTCTGACTTCAACTCTAAAAATTTATGGTCCATTATATTTTTATAGTGTTGTAGCCTTTTCTCTCCCAAAACACCTCCACCTTAAGGCAGCTATCACCTAAAAAGATGAGGAAGCATGGCCAAGAGTGTCTAAATCCACTACTAATGCTCTTAGTGAACATAACACTCTAGGCCCTTCTTTCATCCATATCTGCCCTCAATCATTCAGCTTTACTGTCTCTCTCTTTGTGGGGACCTCTCTGTTTCCTGGGTTTTTACAAATTCCTCCCAGTGGCTCCACCTGAGCCAGGTGGAGATGGAGCTGAGGGAAGCCCATGACTTGCATTTCGAGAAGAAAAGAGAAACATCGCAATGATAGTTTCTGAATGCTTTGAATTTGGAACTTGTCAAAACAGCTATTGTGGTTACTTTTCAACTGTTGCCCCAAAGACTCAACATTTTACTCATTTGGTCAAAACTGGCACCCGTCCTTGTTTCTGGAGAATCACAAAATGTGTAAAATAGATGTTCACTTCTGCAAGAGGTTTGAACTCTGTTTTGTCCTCCATGTTAGGCTGTAAGCTCCCTGAGGGCAGAGATGAGGTCTCCCTTGCTCCTTACTATATCCCAAGTACTGTCCATGGGGCATGGGACAAGGTTCATGCTCCACAAAAAATTTTTTGAATAAAGATATATGGAAATGGGGGGAGGGTAAAGATGGCGGAAAAGTAGGGGACCCCATGTCAAAGGTCCCCTGAAGTGAGCTAAATATCTATAAGAACACTGTGAACACCCATAAAATCAGCCTTAGATGTAAGACTTCATACGTCTGGTTCTTATGGGGCCAGAAGAGCATCAGAAGAGAGGTAAAGCAGAGTGGGAGCACTCGGTCTGATTTTGGAGGACAAAAAGAGGGGGAGGGAGCCAAGAGAAGTGACCCACTGGAAAGTAATGCCCCAATACAAAAGTGCCCTGTGCTTGGGGAGCAGCATCAAATTGCAGTCTGGTTAAAGCACTCAAAAACAAAGGGTCTTAAGAGGCAATGAGGGAAAGCTGATGGTCACTGGCAGGGATATAAAGCTGCGGCTCTGGGCCAGGGATAGAAAGTGCTCCCTGCTGCCACGTGAGGGAAGCTGGCAGTGCAGGAAGACCCTAACTCTGCCACTTGTTCCGTCACTTGGCTAGGCGGGCACAACCTGCAACGGAGGTGACTCTTCCTCCAGCCTTCTCCATAATGTGTGGGACCTCGGGGTACGAGAGCTCCCAGCGTGGGTGTGGGCTCCAGAGAGCATCTGGACAGTGACAAGCTCTCAAAAACCGGCATCACTTGTGGTTTCTGTGGTGCAGGAGTGAAGCAATAAGTGGGGACTTTGGGTGCCATTCTGGCTAGTAACTGCAGTTGCACACTACCTGTGAGAGGTGGTGGGGTGAAGTGAAAAATACAGAGGCAGTCTGTGTGCCCCACACCATCCAGAGGGGAGATAACCAAGGATTCTCTCTGAGACAGAGGTCTGGATGTGGAGAGCTTAATTGGCCCTGACTTTCTGAAAAGCTGCAAAAAGCCACAAAAGAACAAATCCTCCAGAGAACAAAAACCCTGTCACAAAAACAAAACAAAACAAAACAAAACAAAACAAAACAAAACAAAAAAACTTGTCACTGTCCATATGCTCCTTTGTAATATATAAATACTGTTCTTGGGATAATTTGAGTTGGGTTTTGCCTTTTGATTTCTTCTCCTTTCTCTTACTTTTCATAGTCTTTTACTTTATTGTCTTTTGGTTTTGTGCCATATAAATCCTACCATGGGGACTGTTTTAGATGGGTTTCTTCTTGCTTCTTTTCTCTTTTTCTATCTCTTTTTTTCTTTCTTCTTCCTTTTCAGTGGTGACTTCTGATATTTCCAAAACCTTCCAATGGGCAACGCTCCTGGATCGTGGTTGATATTTTCAGCTATACATCCCCTCAACCACCCCTCGCCAAAATGACTTGGAGGAGGGACAACCAACAGAAGAAAAACTCAGAGACTGGAACCCCTGTCACAGAACTACTGGAAGTGAAAAAAACAAAACAATATGACAGAAATGGAGTTAAGGGTAAAATTATCCAAGCAATGGCTAAATTGGAAAAGAACATTAGTGGCAAGATAGAAACTCAAAGGGCAGAAGTGAAAGCTGAACTTGCAGAAGTTAAAGAGGCTATTAATGAGATCCAATCTAATTTAAATACACTAACAGCTAGGGTAGGTGAAGCTGAAGATTGCATTAGTGATTTAGAAGACAGATGGATTAAGAAGGGGGAGCAGAAATCTTGGAACAAACTGCTAAACTCCCATGCAAATAGAATTAGGGAAATAAATGATTCCATGAAACGCTCTAATATCAGAATTATTAGAATTCCTGAAGGAGTTGAGAGAGAGAGAGAAGCCTAGAAGATATAGCTGAACAAATCATGGATGAAAATTTCCCTAATCTGGGGAATGAAACAAGTGTTCATGTCCTAGAGGCAGAGAAGAAACTCCCCTAAGATCAATGAGGCTAGAAAAACCTCCAGGCACATAATTGTGAAATTCACAAATGATAAATTCAAATAATATGACTTAAGGACAGCTAGGGGGAAGAGATCCCTCATGTACAGAAGGAGGACCATCAAAATAACATCAGATCTCCCACAGAAACCTGGCAACCCAGAAAGGGCTGGCAAGACATAGTCAGGAAATTAAATGAAAAACATATGTAACCAAGGATAATGTTCCCAGAAGTTGACTTTCAAAATGGGAGGAGAGATAACGAGCTTCTAGGACTGGAAAGGTCTAAAAGATTATGCAACCACCAAGCCAGAACTACAAGAAATATTAAGGGGGGGTTTCATAAAAGAGAAACAAACTGAAGAGTGATACAGAACAGAAATTTACAGAGGTAATTTATAGAAACATGAACTTCACAGACAAAATGATGTCAATAAAAATGTATCTATCAATAATCACTCTCAATGTGAATGGTATAAATGCTCCAATAAAATGGCACAGGGTTGCAGATTGGATAAAATGACAAGACCTGTTCATATGGTGTCTCCAAGAGATACATTTTGAATCTAAAGACACTTCTAGACTGAAAGTGAGGGGATGAAGGACCATCTTTCAGGCCAATGGACCTCAAAAGAAAGCCAGGGTAGCAATTCTCATAACAGACAAATTAGATTTTAATCTAAATACTGTAGTCAGAGACACAGAAGGACAGTACATCATTCTCAAAGGGTCTATACACCAAGAAGATGTAACAATTGTAAATATTTATGCCCCCAACATGGGAGTAGCCAACTACATAAGCCAACTGTTAAGCAAAATAAAGAGTTATATCGATATGAATACATTCATTTAGGAGACCTTAACACACCACTGTCAACAGTGGACAGATCATCTGAACATAAAATAAACAAAGAAACGAGAGCTTTGAATGACACATTGGACCAGATAGATCTCATAGATATATTCAGAACATTCCACCCTAAAACAGCAGAATACTCATTCTTCTCGAGTGCACATGGACCTTTTTCCAGAATAGATTACATATTAGGTAAAAAATCTGGGCTCAACCAATACCAAAAGACTGAGATTATTCCCTGCATATTCTCTAACCACAACACCTTGAAACTGGAACTCAACCACAACAAAAAGTTCAGAAGGAATTCAACACTTGGAAGCTAAAGACTATCCTGCTCAAGTATATTTGGATCAACCAGGAAATCAAAGAAGAGCTTGAACACCTCATGGAAACCAATGAGAATGAAGATACATTGACCCAAAAGTATGAGATACAGCAAAGGCTGTCCTAAGGGGGAAATACATAGTCATCTAAGCCTCACTCAAAAAAGTTGAAAAGTCCCCAATACACCAACTCTCATTACACCTTAAATAACTGGAAAATTAACAACAAATTAAGCCAACCCCCCAAAGAAGAAGGGAAATAAGATTAGAGCAGAGATCAATGAATTAGAAACTAGAGATACAGTAGAACACATCAACAAATTTAGAAGTGGTTCTTTGAAAGAATTAATAAGATTGATAAACCATTGGCCAAAGTAATAAAAGAGAAAAAGTGTTTTGAAGTTAACAAAATAATGAATGGAATGGGAGAGATCACGACTAATGCCAAGGAAATAGAAACAATCACCAGAAATTACTATTAACAGTTATATGCCAATAAGTTAAACAACCTAGAAGATATGGATGCATTCCTGGAAACCTATAAACTTCCAAGACTAAAACAGGAAGAAATTGACAATCTGAATAGACTAATATCTAGTAATGAGGTTGAAGCAGTGATCCAAAAAATCCCCCAAAACAAAAGTCCAGGACCTGACAGATTCTCTGGGGTATTTTACCAAACATTCATAAAAGAAATAATACCTTTCTCCTGAAACTGTTTGAGAAAATATAAACAGAAGAAAAACTTCCAGACTCTTTCTATGGAGCCAGCATTATTTTAATCCCCAAACCAGAGAAAGACCCCATCAAAAAGGAGAACTTCATATCAATATCCCTGATGAATATGAGTGCCAAGATTCTCGACAAGATCCTTGCTAACAGGATCCAACAGTACATTAAAAAGATTATCCACCAAGACCAGGTGGTATTTATCCTTGGTATTCAAGGGTGGTTCAACATTCACCAATCAATCAACATAATAGAACAAATCAATAAGAGAAGAGAGAAGAACCACTTGGTCCTCTCAATTAATTCAGAAAAAGCATTTGACAAAATACAACATCCTTTCCTGATTAAAACTCTTCACAGTATAGGGATAGAGAGAACATTCCTCAACCTCATAAAATCTATCTACGAAAAATCCACAGTGAATATCATTCTCAATGGGGAAAACTGACAGCCTTTCCTCTGAGATCAGGAACAAGGCAAGGATGCCCACTCTCACCACTATTGTTCAACATTGTGTTAGAAGTCCTACCAATAGCAATCAGGCAACAAAAATAAATAAAAGGTATTTGTCTTGGCAAAGAAG
Source organism: Spilogale gracilis (assembly GCA_004023965.1). Lineage (NCBI taxonomy): Eukaryota > Metazoa > Chordata > Mammalia > Carnivora > Mephitidae > Spilogale > Spilogale gracilis. The sequence continues at coordinate 9,618 of PITA01031916.1, forward strand.
AAGTCAAACTTTCTCTCTTTGCTGATTACATGATACTCTATGTGGAAAACCCAAAAGACTCTACTTCCAAACTACTAGAACTCATACAACAATTCAGTAATGTGGCAGGATACAAAATCAATGCACAGAAATCAGTTGCATTCTTTTACACTAACAAGGGAAATATAGAAAGGGAAATCAGGGAATAGATTCCATTTACTATAGCACCAAAACCCATAAGATACCTATGAATAAACCTAATCAAAGAAGTTAAACATCTGTACTCAAAGAACTACAGAACACTCATGAAAGAAATTGAAGACACAAAAAGATGGAAGAGCATCCCATGCTCATGGATGAGAAGAATAAACATTGTTAAAATGTCTATACTGTCCAGAGCAATCTATATTTTCAACACCATCTCGATCAAAATTCCACCAACATCTTTCAAAGTGTTGGAACAAACAATCCTCAAATTTATATGAAACCAGAAATGACTCTAAATTGCTAAGGAAATGTTGAAAAAGAAAAACAAAGCTGGGGGCATCATGTTACCTGATTTCAAACTTTGTTACAAAGCTGTAATCACCAAGACAGCATGGTACTGCACTAAACCAGAAAAATAGACCAATGGAACAGAGTAGAGAGTCCAGATATGGACGCACAAACCTACGGTCTAGTCATCTTTGACAAAGAAGGAAAAAATATCCAGTGGAAAAAAGATAGTCTCTTCAATGAATGGTGCTTGGAAAATTGGACATATTCATGTAGAAGAATGAAACTAGACCATTTCTTACACCACACACAAAGATAAACTTGAAATGGATGAAAGACCTCAATGTGAGGCAGGATTCATCAAAATCCTGGAAGAGAACATAGCAGTAACCTCTTTGACATCGGCCACAACAACTTCTTTCAAGACACATCTCCAAAGGCAAAGGAGAAAAAATTGAAAATAAACTTTTGGGATTTGATCAAAATAAAAAGCCTCTGTACAGCAAAGGAAACAGTCAACAAAATAAAGAGGCAACCCACAGAATGGGAGAGGATATTCGAAAATGACACTACAGACAAAGGGCTGATATCCAAGATGTATAAAGAACTCCTCAAACTCAACAACCAAAATAAAGTTCATCACATCAAAAATGGGCAGGAGACATGAAGAGGCACTTCTCCATAGAAGACATACAAATGGCTAATGGATACATGAAAAAATATTCATCAAGCTATCCGGGGAAATTCAAATCAAAACCACATTGAGGGCCGATATACAAGATATATAAAGAACTTCTCAAACTCAACACCCAAAAGAAAATGATCACATCAAAAAATGGGCAGGAGACATAAAGAGGCACTTCTCCATAGAAGACATACAAATGGCTAACAGACACATGAAAAATGTTTATCATCACTAGCTATCATGGAAAGTCAAATCAAAACCACACTGAGATAGCACCTTACACCAGTCAGAATGGCTAAAATTAACAAGACAGGAAACAACAAATGTTGGAGAGGCTGCGGGGAAGGGGGAACCCTCTTACACTGTTGGTGGGAATGCACCAACAGTGACATGATACTCTCTATGGAAGACAGTGCAGCCATTTTGGAAACAGTGTGGAGATTTCTTAAAAAATTCAAAATAGAGCTACCCTATGACCCTGCAATTTCACCACTGGGTATTTACCCCAAAGATACAGATGTAGTGAAAAGAAGGGCCATATGTATCCCAATGTTCATTGTAGCAATGGCCACAATTGCCAAACTGTGGAAAGAGCCAAGGTGTCCTTCAACAGATGAATGGATAAAGAAGATATGGTACATATATACAATGGAATATTACGTCTCCATCAGAAAGGATGAATATCCAACTTTTGTGACAACATGGACTGGATTGGAAGAGATTATGCTGAGTGAAATAAGCCAAATAGAGAAAGTCAAGTATCACATGGTTTTGCTTACTTGCGTAAGTACTCCTCTATATAAGGAGTAACATAGAGGACAGTAGGAGAAGGAAAGGAAATGGGAAGGTGGGTAATTCGGGGAGGGAAATGAAACATGAGAGACTTTGGACTCAGAAACAAACTGAGTGTCTTGGAGGTTCAGGGATGAGGGACTGGAGAGCCTGGTGGTGGGTACTGAGGGCACGTATTGCATGGAGCACTGGGTGTTGGGCATAAACAATAAATCTTAGAACAGTGAAAAGATACAATAATATTTAAAAAAGAACACATTGATATACCAGCTTACATCAGTCAGAATGGCCGCAATTAACAGGACAGAAAACAACAAGTGTTGGCGAGGCTGTGGAGAAAGGGGAACCCTCTTACTGTTGGTGGGAATGCAAGTTGGTGCAGCCGCCTTGGAAAACAGTGTGGAGATTACTTAAAAAATTAAAAATAGGGCTACCCTATGACCCTGCAATTGCACTACTGGGTATTTACCCCAATGATACAGATGTAGTGAAGAGAAAGGCCATATGTACCCCAATGTTCATTGCAGCAATGGCCACCGTCTCCATACTGTGGAAAGAGCCAAGGTGCCCTTCAACAGATGAATGAATGTAGAAGATATGGTACATATATATGATGAAATATTATGTGTTCATCAGAAAGGACGAATACTCATCTTTTGTAAAAACATGGACTGAATTGGAGGAGATTATGCTGAGTGAAGTGAGCCAAGCAGAGAGAGACAATATAATATGTTTTCACTTACCTGTGGAGCATAAGGAGTAATATGGAAGACAGTAGGAGAAGGAAAGCAAATGGGAAGTGGGGTCACTTGGAGAGGGAGACAAAACATGAGAGACTTTGGACTCAGAAACAAACTGAGGGTCTTGGAAGGGAGGGGGTGGGGAGATGAATGAGCCTGGTGGTGGGTATTGAGGACACGTATTGCCTGGAGCACTAGGTGTGGGCATAATCAATGAATCTTGGAACACTGAAAAAATAAAATAAAATTAGAAAAAAAAGATATATAAAAGTGGATGACCTAAGAAAATTACAGTGAGCAGTGCCTCCCCCCAATCTGGCATTTTTCCAGACCCAGCACCACTTGCAAACCTGGAGATCATGCTGTCACTTCACTATCTGAGTCTTTAACCTTACCATCCAGTATGGCAGAAGGATATTTCTATTATTTTTCATTGTGAGTGCCTTTTTCTGAACAGTAACCACTGGTAGGACCCAACTGTTTCAGTGAAATGGCCACTGAATCTGATATGAAACCATCACTCATCCTATTCTCTGTTTACCATCATGAGGCCCCAAGTCTTCTGGCCCAGGGCAACCATTCACCCACAGACATTTTTCATAAAATAACTTTTAGAATCTTTGAGTTTCAAAGAGGAGCAAAAAAAAAAAAATGGAGCAAAAAAAAAAAAAGAAATTACCCCCCCTTTTAATGTAGGCTTTAATATTCATAGAATTAAATACATTTACAATAAAATCATTTAAAACATCATAAATGAACATTAATATTGCTTGATAGCCTGCTAAATCAATTATAAATAGGTTATGAACATTTTTATGTCATAAAATAAGTAAATGATTTAATAGAAAAATATGTATTTTAAACAGGATTATTAAATTTTTGGTTATGTTCTTGACAGTTATTTTTCATTGAAAGTGTAGTAAATGTAGTAGAACAAATGGTAAATTTTAATGGGAAAAAACTTCAGTTTACGTAAACAGATCATACTCAAACTTAATACACTGTAAGGTCTATGAGAGCTTTGTCCTCATCAAAACTCAACTCAGACTGTGACTCTCTCCCAAGAACCCTGATTTGGTTCCTGGGTGCTCTGACTCTTCTCAGAAACCTAAGGCAGCCCAGATGGGGTCTCAGCTCTATCCTTGTATTGTTGTACCTCCTCATCTCATTCCAGAAGCTCAGGAGACAGTAGGTGACCCCATCTACATGTGCCAGATGTGCTCTCGGTTGTGTGCATTGTAGAGTAAGGCTGACAGCAAAGACCACAACCTCATGCCTGAAGATGTTATGCACAGCTGCATCGATAATTAGCTATATTTGATTCCATATTTACAAAGGTATGTGTATCAATATTTCTATTACTCTTCCTGACAGATGGTGAGTTACTCAAGAACAGGAAAGTATCGTATTCATCCATATATGCCTAGTTTTCAGCAAAGTCCTTGAGCAGAGCTGTGTTAAGAAATGTGAACTGGAATGCCTTGGTGGCTCAGATGGCTAAGCATATGACTTTGGCTCAAGTCACAATCTCCAGGTCTTGGGATAGAGCCCCATGTCGAACTCCCAGCTCAGTGGGGAGTCTGCTTCTCCTCTCCTTTTACCTCTCCTCACTACTTATGCTCTCTTTGTCTCTCTCCTTCTCAAATGAAGAAATAAAATCTCAAAAAAAAAAGAAAAAAGAAATGTGAACTGAATGAATGATGTAAGGCAGGTGGCATGGCAACCCCCTCTAGGCCTGAGTGAGATGAAGGTAGATAGCACGCAGACTTCCTGTTTCCTCTTACCAGATGTCCTGCTCAGTCACAGGAAGGTGAATAATGGAATGACAGTTCTGGAAGTGTGCCAGGCTGTCACCTCCTCTGGGTGTGAAAGCAGCAGCATTCTCTAGCCCTGCATCATAACCCCCCACCCAAAGCCCCTGTACAGGATAAAAGGGATCCTGCCCTGGGCTCCTCATCCACAGCCTCCTCAGGACCAGCCTTGTCCTGTCTCCTCAGCATCCCGTGAGTATCCCCTCAGCTGAGCGTGTTGGGAAGACAAGCCCAGATCTGAACAGAACTGAAGGAAGGGGCTCAGACAGTGGTCAGTGGTAGTGAAGGCCATGATGGCAAGGGAAGAGTGACTGAGGCACCTGTCGGGGGCTGCAAACCCCCAAAGCCTCGGTCTTCAGGATTCCTTCCATCCTTGTACTGAGTAGGTTGTCAGGGGTGCACACAGATGCATCTGGCTTCCAAGTGCGCATGTCCCCTGCATGTCCCCATTTCTGTCCCAA